>JAUJYV010000093.1:0-111332 GCA_033995625.1 Ophyiulus pilosus
CATCCAGTGGCATGCAGATTTTTCCTTTTGCCATCCAGTGGCATGCAGATTATTCCTTTTGCCATCCAGTGGCATGCAGATTTTTCCTTTTGCCATCCAGTGGCATGCAGATTTTTCCTTTTGCCATCCAGTGGCACGCAGATTTTTCCTTTTGCCATCAGTGGCATACAGATTCTTCCTTTTGCCAACCAGTGGCATGCAGATTTTTCCTTTTGCCATCCAGTGACATGCAGATTCTTCCTTTTGCCATCCAGTGGCATGCAGATTCTTCCTTTTGCCATCCAGTGGCATGCAGATTCTTCCTTTTGCCATCCAGTGGCATGCAGATTTATCACTTTGTCATCCAATGGCAGATTGTTCATTTTTTCGTCCAGTGGTAGATTGTAATTTTGCCATCCAATGGCATGCAGATATTTCCTTTTGCCATCCAGTTGCCAATTTTCCATTTTTTATCCAGCAGCAGATTTTCCATTTTTTATCCATTGGTTAATTGTATTTTTTCCATCCAGTGACCAATTTTCCATTTTTTTTTCATCTATTGGCCAATTTTCCATTTTTCCATCCGGTGGCAGATTTGTAATTTCCCCATGCAGTGACAGATTTGTTATTCTTGCAAATGATTTCGTTGCTTTCTGAAAACGTCTTTTGCTGGTGGTTTATAATTTGTATCATCCAGCGGTTAGCTATTAATTTCTTCCACACTAATACCAGGTGGACATTTCCCAACATTTGGCCATTTTTCATCCAATGACCAGTTGAGAATTTGTCCTAGCTAGGTCAGTTTTCTTTTATCGTTGCATCCATTCGGCAGTTTTCCGTGTTTCCAGTGTCCATCTTTCCTTTCCATCCATTGCTGCTATTCATTTGCCTAAATCGTGGTCAGCTCGCCATTTTTTGTCACATCGCCTAAGCTCGGTTTACCATTTCTTCTAAACTTTAAGGTAGTTTCAATTTTAGCACGTTCAGAAATTTCGAAGGTTCGCCTTTATACATCAACGCATCCGGTTTGCAGCTTTTTTCGGATTTTTTTTTTCTTCTAGTAGCTAGAAGTTTCCATTTGTTTGGTGGTTTTCCATATACTTTCAACTTAAATCAGTTGGTCGATTTTCTGGTCATAACCAGAAGGATGATATTAATTTATCTATTGTCGGTCTTTCATGATGATCAGTTTGCCATTTGAGGTAATGGCTAATTTTTCAAATTCGATGCATTGCGTTACGCGAATCTAAAACATCATACAAATTAAACACTTGCACAATACACTCCTAATTTGTTTTCCCTATTATTAAAATTAATCCCATAGAAAAGTTTAAATTGTCTAAAAACTGATATATTCGAAGCCCGATTTGCTCCAAACGCGATTTTTCGAGGAGGGAAATTTAAATCTGTCAACTTATTTAAGCAATTGAAGCAATTGCAAGTTTATTTAATAAACGCATATGCCAAAAAAAATGCGTTAAACCTATAGTTAATACTTGAAGTTAAGCATTTAGCTTTGGTAACTAATCTAGGATAAAAGGGATGTCCAGCGATGTCCGATGATCCAGCTCGACCTGCTTAAAAACCACAGACATACAAGTTACATAAAAACCGAAGAAAACGAATCGGGGTTAAAGTTAACGTTAAGGTGAAAATACGTTGTGGGGGAACGTCATTTTCACGGGTCAGGTGACCCAAAGTGCTAATCGGGAAGGCAAAAAACGATTTGCAAAAGATTCGTTTACTTTGGCCCAAGCCAATATCAGAATAAAATAAAATTCATATAGCAAAAAACGTGCATTCAAAAACATCACGCGAAATCTTAAAGGAGTGCCGTCTGACTTTAAATTGAAAATCTAACAAACCACACAATTCGAGTGATTTGTATTTTTGTTCGCCCTGTATATATTGTTTGAAATTCTAACCCGGGAATCGGTCATTCGAACCGCACAATGGGAATTTGGTCACTCCGAAAAAATGCTAGCGAATAATTGATAAATACACTTACCTGTAATTCTTCATAGTTAAACGATTTATTGTTTAAAGTTTATTGAATTTTTTTAACAAATATAATTAAGATTAAAATTCCATGTTTGAATTCGAATAAGTCATTTATAATCTAAAATATATTTATAAAAGCGGCTTTTGTCTATGAGTTAAAGCATCAAGGTTTGGCTCTATTAAAATGCGTAATTACAATTGAAAATAAAAGTTTTTCGAAGAAATGAAATCAAAAACGAAGAAAATCGGAGCCGATTTGAACAGCGTCCATCCGAGGCGAAGATCTAGCGAAGAATGAAGAAAAGAACACCTTGTTCGAACTAACCGTTATCCCAAGATCGCTTACGATTGGCTACTGTTTTCAAGTGACAACAACGCGCGACCAATCGGAGAACGTGTTACGTAAGACATGTCGGAAATCGCTAATTTGCATAAATTCTAGACAGGAGGGAAACATGAAGTCTTCTTATTACGAAATTTTGCAATTATAAAATTAGTGGTTAAATATGGCCCATACAAGTCGTCTAATGGCCCCTCACAAGCGAAATATGGCCCATACGCGACAAAATATAACACCTATGCAAGTCCATACATACAAATAGCCATTTCCAGTTATCGTTTTCATGTTAATCGGAGTTTAACTCGCCGTTAGAGATTGAAAAACCAATAATGACCGATTAGATTTAACTATACACTTGAAATGGCGCATCTAGACAGAATACAGGTTCAAGCCATATACAGTAATTCGACCGTTTACATAATGTAGCTAGGCGTTCGTTATTAATTTTAGCATAAAGAACGATTAACCAAAATATTCATGGACGACCTTATCGAGTTGCCTAATGAACGATTAGGTGAATCGTTAGGGCAATCTACGATTAATAGAGAGTTTGAGCCCGCCAACGTTAACGAAACGATAGCGATAACGAGAAACAGCGCTGGCGGCCCGGAATGGCATTGGAATGCCATGCTTCGCATTCCTTGACACTCTGGGCCGCCAGCGCTGTTTCTCGTTATCGTTCCGTTAACGTTGGCTGGCTCAAACTCACTAATGAGGAGTAACTGATAGAGACTAGCTGTATACTAATCAGTAGCTGAATATGATAATTGACGATTAACGAAATATTAGTGAATCGGCAAAGTAATCGTCGATTTGCATGCCTCAGCTTTAATGCGCGTTAATAGAGAGTTTGAGCCATCCAACGTTAACGAAACGATAACGGTAACGATAACGAGAAACAGCGCTGGCGGACTGGAATGTCAAGGACTAGCCTATGCGAAGCATGGCATTCCAAAGACATTCCGGACTGCCCACGCTGTTTCTCGTTAACGTAGTCGTTATCGTTTCGTTAGCGTTGGATGGTTCAAACTCTCTATTGGTCGATTAACGTATACTACATGTATAGCTGTATAGAATGTACATGGAAAAATTACAAATATAGAATGAAAATTTATTGGCGCAATCAACAATCAATTTATTATTCTCTAAATTATAAGTAATTATCGATTAAAAAACATTAACAGGCCGTTACTAAATAGAGTAATCTAAGATTAAAGCCTCATCAACTTTATTTGACACGAATAATAGACGATACAGCAAGTTGTAATAGGAAAAATAAAAACAGAGTTAACGCCGTTTTAATCGGAGTTTGGCGCAATCATTGCATGGTATTTACATTTTAGGTACCATTACCTTATAAGGTAACAATAACCGTTCATTTCACTTAATTACACTTTGACCAATAAGAGACAAGTTACGTAACTCATTTGCAAAACGCACATCTGGACTTTGTACTTGCATAACAACCCATCCCATGCATGCAGCGGGTCAAAACGAGACAGCTGTCTAGCTTTTTCGTTGTCATGCACCGTCTCTTAAAAAATATATTTTGAACAACGTAAAAACGCACAAATCGAAACCTGATTTTGGTTATTTGTCTACAAAATCGTAATAATTTTACCCACTAAAATTCCTCAGTTTAAACCTTAAATAAAAATATTAGTATTTTCACTACCGGAGTTAGGATGTAATTTAGGAAGGGGGGAGGGATGTAAATATATCCCCCATACGCACATAATTGTTACAAAAATCGTTTAGATAGCTACTATGTATGCATCAAACCTGCCATGCATGTGCCTGATTCAAATTCCCAGTACCACTGTGATGTGTCCATTAACATTAAATGCAATTTTTGGCCATATGGTCTAAAGTTACTTGTACTGTACATGAATTGATTTGCAGAATAATTTTTTGAAGTCGATGTGTACGGATTTTTATGAATAAGTACGGTTAGAGGATCACATGAAATACTATCACGTATCGAGCCCACGTGGACTGTACTTGTACACACAGCTGTGTACACAAGGCGAATGGAAACATGCATTTATCGATTTTTGAATCCATCGTCTGCACAATACACGTATAGCGTGTAACAATTGCATCAATTCTGCGTTTCATTTAGTGGAAAATGACTCGAATTCCATAACTTAATTCTGAGTATGTCATCTTGTTTTACTAATTTAGCTCAAGAGCGATATCAATCGGTACATCAACTCACTACGAGTAGATTATATCGAATAGAAAAGTGAAAATATCCGTAGGAAGATATATCGTCCTTCGTAAAGTGGAACAGAAAAGCCAGTACGTCTGGCTGCCACAATCAAAATGTGCTTCTTTATCTATACAGCGGTTGCTCTTCTGCTCGGCTTCCTACTGCACTATTGGTACCGAAAGCCCTTCATTGCCAACTTGCAAGAAAAATGCGTGCTTGTTACAGGCACCGACAGCGGCATTGGCAGGAAGCTAGCCTTGGATCTGGACAAGTTAGGAGTGCGAGTGTTTGCAGGATGCTACACGCAAGATGGTGCCGAAAGCCTGCGTCAGGAAGCCAGCAGCAAGTTGAAAGTGCTTCCGAAATTTGATGTTACCAAAGAGGAGAGCCTGCTTGCGGCTAAGGACCTCATAGAAAAAGAATTGCATCCTAATCAAGGCTAGTATTGTACCATGCCCTTGAAAATGTAATTCCTCTCAAAAGTGAAAACTGTACTGAAGAGCAGGGCAGTTGACACCCCCTTCCCTACTAGCCCCTCTTTTGATTTCAAAATTTATGTAAGCTTCTCTATCGGGGTTTAGAACTTTGGGGCCTCGTCAACAATGCTGGCATCGCTCAAGGAAATCTGTTTCATCTGGCCACTCTGCAAGATTACAGGGACGTTATGGAAGTAAACTACTTCGGAGTGATTCGTACAAGCGAAATTTTCATGCCACTGATCAAGAAATCAAAAGGCAGAATTGTGAACATCATTAGCATCTTGGGAAGAGTCGCGACTGTTGCAGAGCCCTATACATGTTCGAAATTTGCCATGGAACCTTACAATGACGGAATGCGGTAAGTTGTCTCGAATTCACGATGATGGTCAGTGAAATTGTGCTCTTGACCGTTCATTTGTTTGAAAAATATTACCTGAAAATTGTTTTATTTCTTTCACCAACTAGTCGATATCTAAAGGATTATCAAGTTCACGTGGCCGCCATTGAACCTGGGTTTTTTCAAACTAACCTCACAAACAGCGACTTGATTTGCAAAGACATTGAACGGTGCTGGAAATCTTTACCACAGCATCTTAAAAATGAATATGGCGAGAAATTCGTTCAATCAGGTAGTTTATATTGGGATTTATCCACCACAATTTATGTTTTCAGTAACTAAGTCTTCAATGCAAATAAAACTTTTTTTAGCAAAAAAAGGTGTCACGTATTACCTGAACAATTGCCCATTGTCCAGCTGGAATACTGTGAGTCTCGTAACAGACGCCATCACCCACGCCTTATTCGCAAAGCATCCAAAATCTCGATACGTCTGTGGTCTTGATGCCCGACTTATTTGCCAAATAGTTTTAGTCCCAGATTGGATCCTCGATCAGATAATCAGAAGCATGTTTCTGAAGTTCAGAAAAGTAGCTCGATATCTTCAGCCAGAAACGAAAAACCAGTAAGAGTGTTAAGAAGAAGAGCTAATAAACGCCGATGCAAGTTTTAAAGATTCGGTTAATGAGGTCTTCCAAAGTCTCATAATCCCGAGGGTCATCACATTCAACTGAATTATAGATGATAACATGTATCACTATTACTCCTTTGACATATTGGGTAAAGTGAGGACTTGTCAAACAATATTGTAAATCATGCTGTAAATAAAGATGTGTTAATTATATTTTTACTGCTATAAATTGCAACTGTTAAAGATAGATGCAACAATATATAGCACAAATACATGGCAGGAAAGCCAGTTAAAATTTAAATGGTGATGTATTTCACATCAGCGAGCTTTAGTGCCATGCATGTATGCTATGCAAGGTTGCATGCATACGAAAAACGTTAAGAATTGTTTTATTTAGCAGAGCAAATCAAAAATAAACATAACTTGTCCATGTTTCGTAAATTTGAACATCCAATTAGTGCACAGAATCGCATTTAATGATATTAAATGATTTAAACAAGTTGAGATCGGATTTATCAAGGATTTAAATATGTTGAATCACTTTATTATAACACAATGACAAGAACAAGTGTGATACAGTCACATTTCAATTCAAACTCATGGTTTGACAAATCACATGAACGAATTCTTATACAACTTTCACAATACAAATAATATTTTATCGTATTTTATGTTGCTTTTTATACATTTTATTCTGCAAACTATGATTTCTCTCAACAACTCGCAGGTACAGTATACAGGGTGGACCAGAATTCCTAGCCACCCCACTTTTTCTTTTCTTAATTCTTATAGTTATGACAATTTTGTTAATGCAGCTAAATACTAGGAAGTCATGTGTGCTCTATCCACTGATGTTGTTATTTAACTAAGACCATTTGTTCACGGAATTCCACATAATAACTTTTGACCCGTAACACTTAGGACAAAGTGTGAAATTATGAAAAGGAAGAGAATGGTCCGTTTGTATGAAATAAACTGTTTTCGTCTTCATTGGCAATTATTTAAACTTGTTACAATGTTTATAAGAACTGAGGAAAATACCAAATGGTAGCTGCGTTGTAGCACAGTATTGCATTGCAGTGAAGCGACCTACAATTACGGGTTATGTGTGAATGATGAATTCAAACATCAACTTTTATAACCCGATTCATGCTAATGTTGCCATGAAATTGTGCAGTATCACTTGGAGGATACAGCATAACATGTCGTCTCTGTAAATCATATCAGCAAAATACCTTATCACACAATACATGCAATTGTAGGTCGCTTCACTGCAGTACAGCACTATGCTGCAGCGTAGCTACCATTTGACGTTTGCCTCAATTCTTACAAACATTCTAACAACTTTAAATAATTGCCAACGAAGACGAAAACGGTTGATTTCATACAAACAGACCATTCTCTTTCTTTTCTTAATTTGACATTTTGTCCTAAGTGTTACGAGTCAAAAGCTATTATGTGGATTTTCGTGAAAAAATGGTAGTTAAAATCTAACATCATCAGTGGATAGAGAACACACGACTTCCTATTTAACTGCATTAACAGAATTTTCATAACTATAAGATTTAAGAAAAAAATGTGAGATGGCCAGGAATTCTGGTCCACCCTGTATACTATGCACTTCATAAGAGCGATCACAAGTGCTACTTTCAATATGATTTATCAATGTATTTAGCAGTTTAGCTATTAATTATCGTTAAATTATGTCGCTTTTAATAACAAATTATATCCCTTCAAAACAAATTTGGAAGAAAGTATTTTTTATAATCAACACAAAGTCAGTTTTGCGCGTACTAATTTATGCACTATTGATAAAACTTAGCAACTCGGGCTCATATTGTTTTGGCACCCCCTTGCGATGTTTGAGCCTTTAGTATGGCATTTCTAACAAGTTTGATTATGCATTTCCAACTATGCATACAATTTTAAAGTACATAAAAATATAATTTGTACTATTTCCAATGCCTATTACTTTATGCGTATTATAAGGAATATTAATTGTTCGTGTTCGACATTTTCATTTTTTGATGAGATTAAAATAACAGCTAAAAACCATCTGTTTGATCTTAATATCCTTACATTACGGAATGAAAGGTTGATTCGCATTTTCAAGTAGGGAAAACCCACATAGCAACACTAAATGGAATGTGCTCGGTAGTTCATCACTTGCAGTTACACCCAATATGGTTACATATTCTGCAAAATTCAAACTACAAACCAATTCTTGGCTCGAATGGACGCCAAACCTGTCCCTAGCAGACAGTTTGCAAGCCTTGACTTTCTACATGAACGCTCGTAGACTATCTGATACAATTCCTCTACAGAGCAAAGCCCCATGGGAGCCATAACACATTTCACAAGAAATAAGTATGAGGGAGATTAAAAATAGCTTTAAACGTGAAATACGTAGGAACGTAATAAGTTCTTTCTTGTGAAAGAAAGTTCAAGCATTATGACACAATACGTCTGCCACTGATCACTTATTTTTACAAAATTAAAAATTCTTAGATCTATTTTTCAAAATGTTAAGATTCCAACTTTCTGCCGGTATGAAGTTCGACTTAAGCCAACACAGCTCTGCACATGGCATAAAATGTTTAAAAAGCCGATTAAAAACTGCGTTAAAAGAACTAAATCTAAGCAAAAACCCAAAAGATGTCGGAATAAAAACGGCTATTGCTTGCTTGCATTTTCATCGGCACATGGCTGCACATTTGCAACTACACATAGATTATAAGTATTCCTTCACATTTTGCACATTCCGTTTTGTGCGTCTTCTTATTAATGAAATGCTATTTTTTGAGTCTCCGAAGACTGCCTTCGACACTTAAGTATTTCTACAAGGTCCCTTCCAGTTCCAGAACAGTAGCCATAGTCACAAAAGGAACATTACACATTCCTTCATAAATAATACTTGCTTTGCTAACTCGCCATTATGGCACAACCTATTTCCTAAGTAAACGAACCACGTTCATTACACACATGGGACAAAACACAGATGGACTGACCTCAAACATAATCAAAGCAATGGCAAAGCTTACTAGAGATTACTGGAAAATCCCTACCTTGAGTAGGGCTACGTTACCCGTTTTCTTACAGAACTTCATTCGTCCTTGTCAGAACCAGCATTCCCAGAATCTTTCAACTGCTCCTCGTCTTCATCCACAAGCATGTTCCAATACTGCTCTTCCCCAGAACTACACAAAGTGAAGACGACGGCCACGCAGACATAAATGGCTGCCGTGATATAAAACGCGATGTTCCATTGATGCAAAGTTTGCTTTAATAGGAGAAAAAATCAATGGAAAATATAATCACCGATAAAACACGTGAAAATGGGGCTTATATTCTCCCTTAACGCACTAACTACTAACTGTGACTGAAAAGACTGAAAAAGCTACCTGATTCTGGGTCAGTAAACCAACAACATATGGAGCTGCTATGCCAGGAATTGTGGCCACGCTATTGGTAATCCCAAGGAGAGTTCCTATAAAATTTAGTTTTAAAATAAAATACAATTGCAAACATACAAAAAAAAACGGTGAACAGTCAACTAACGAAAAGCACATTAAAATATAGATTACTAACCAGCAAATCGTGGGGCGATGTCGATGTGGTTGCATTGAAAACCAGCATAAACCGCTCCATTGGCTGTTACGGCCAAAATCAAGAATATGAGATTCCATGTGTGATTACACCCTACCAGAGTTATAGCAATAAGAGCCATAGCAGGACCGAGAGAACCTGAAAATAACATCAATGAGAGTGAGGACAAATTTTGACAGAACCGGCAGTGGATTTCATTATAGAAACTTTTTGCAAATATCTACAAAACCAATAATGAACACAAATAATTACGAAAATTCTACTTTATCAGCAACTCGGTCAATTTTATATATGAATTTAAAGTAATTCATATAATTCTTTAAAATATTTTAAAAGTATGACATACTAGAGAAAAATGAATGGTCTTAAACGATAACAACATAAGAAATTTTAGAACAGGTTGTGATAATGCCAATTAATTCAAGTGTGCCACTTTCATACACTAGCTAGTGGAAACACAATTTAGAGTAACAGTTAAATTCAAATGCTAATTACCAACAAGGTTTGCGATTTTTCGCACCGCAGTGGTAGACAGTGTTCCAGTGCTTCGAACGTGATCAGCAATATAGCTTGCTGTAAGACCCAACATCCACATTCCAAGGTATGGCAATGCAGAAAGAGCACTATTCTGTAAGAATAACACAACTTATTGTTAAATCTAAAGTTCAATTATTTGAAATTATATCCTTTAAACCATTTTCCAATAATTACTAAATTAAAAGCACCAAAATCTATACCTCCTTAATGTTGAAGCGGAGAATATTCTTCATATATGTCGGCATCTCGGTGAGGAGGGTGTAAAATCCCCAATTCTGACCGAAATGGGCAACAATAATCGCCCACATGGGAAGTGATGTAAATACTTGACGCCAGGGCACTGTTAGAGACTGCACAAGAGTAAAAAACAACAGAAATGAGGAAATTTCAATGTCATACACGCATAGCCCCCCCCCCCCCACAAAATAACACTGGCCCAGACATGACGATATCGTTACTTTAAAACATTTATATTTGTAAAACTAACGTTTATTTTCAATGATAAAACAAGTCATTTTCAACGCAGATTTGCTCACCTTATTTGCCTGTGAGAAACTGTTGTATCCTAGTCCTTGACTAATGTAATTTCTCTCTTCCTCCGAGATTCTTGGATGCCGCATTGGACTGTCATAAGCAAATATCGCCCAGAAAACAAACCAAATTACACCAATAGTACCTGGAAAAAAATTGAAAGACTTCATGAAGTGACTAACTAACATTTAGGCAACTCATCCAAGTCAGGAATGAGCCTTTAGAATTACAGTTTCAAAATTTCCCCTGTCTTTTTACAGCTCACATTCAGCAATCAAAAAATACTGCTTAAAACTACTACTACTACTACTACAACGTCACCAAGGTGCTTAAACCAGGAAATGCTGAATCTAAATAAGCTGAAATTAGTTGAAAAAGGCCAAGAAATCCTTACCAAAAAAATAAAAAACATTCGGCCAACCATTGCCTGCTCCATATTCACATATCAGGCCAGATATTGGTAGTGCAATAATAGTACCAAGCTGACAACCTGAAAGAATATTGTTCAATAAATGCTTTGACCAAGTTATCCCAAAGAACCCCTGTGAAGTTGATATGATACAGGAAAACGCTATAACTGAGTAAAACGATTTACCTGTATACACAAATGTAGCCATTTTGCTCCGCTCAAGTGGCATGGACCATCTAGCCAACATCACATGCATAGCAGGAAAGGTTACACCCTACAAAACATCCAAATCCATAATAATTTTATTTCTAAATTTGCCTCCAGAATTTGCAAAAGTTTGCAAATACAACTCACCTCGCCAAGCCCTTCTAATATCCTCACGGCAATGAGGTAATTGACGCCGGCACGAGCTGCAACTGGTGTCAGAAGTGTGAACACAGCGGTACACAGCACTCCGAATCCAAACAGCCATTTGCCGCTGAACTTTTCTGCCCACCTGCCCCCAGGAAGTTGGGTGATAATGTAGCCCCAGAAGAATGAGCCCAAGATGATGCCCTGCGTATGCTCGTCCCAAGCAAATTCACCATCCTGCGGAAAAGTAAAAGCACCATTTTGCATAAAATTGAAACTGATGCACATGTTAAACAACTGGTCTGAAAACAACAACAAAAATGACAAAAGACGGTGCAGTACTTTCAAATGCTTTGTCCTACGAATATTGATAACAATAATGAGGACAGTGGTTTTTCGTACCTTCATCGGAGCGTATATGAGTGATTCGTGGTAGTTTGATTTATTCCCAGGACCATTCTGGTTGCACTCTTCAGATATGTCCGAATGGGAGAACGCACTACTGTTAACCATAGCCACCATGGCTACGCTGAGGTTTACCCTCATAGCATACACGTTGGCCATGCCCAAGAAGCTCAAAATGGCGAATACGAAACGAGCAGGTATCCGATCTGAAAAACGCAAATATAATGTTTACTAAAAAAACGAAGTCTAGATATTAATACAATGTTGAAGGTGTAAATGACGTAACAATCCACCCAGAACAATTTAAGCATAAAAAATACTGTAGTGTTAATACATCATCCTTAATTTCCCTACCACGTTTTATGGAAATATTTAGGGAAACAAATAATTCACAATCCTTTTCATTTATTACATGATCTACACTGTCCATACACAGAACAATAGAAGATAAATAAGGCAAAATGTGATATAAATAAATTTTCATATGATTCGTATTTTAAAGCAACTAAATTCCAAAATTGAGCAAAGCTATAATATAGGAATGCTGAACCAGCAACATAGCAGATCAAAATGTTGTTTCATGTTTGTTCATTATTCAGTACATGTTTTCAAGAACTTTTGTTTGTTTTTTGAACCATATTGTTTACATCATAAAATAAGAACAATTTGTTGCTATAAATGGAAATAAAACATAATATTGCTTCAGAAAATACCTAATATTATATTACACTGTACATTTAGTAGGCAATAATCCAACATATTACTGAATTTCACAACACATAAATTTCAGCTTTTACTACCTTTAATTCAGGTCTGCTAAACTTTATGACCTATGAAGATGGATCAGTCATATCATAAATTCAGACTTGGCATTGATAAATTTCTCAATAGATTGTTGTTTGCTCTACAGTTCAACTAATTGAAAATACAGGATTTCAAATATTATTTTCCTGGTTTTTCCTGACATAGGTAGCATTTACAGTTAATCTAACAAGTGTTCTGATAAAACAGGTATTGATTAACTTCCCAGAAATCCTAATAAAATGCATAAACCCATGTAAGAATAAAATCATTAGAGGTCACGTCGATTTAGTTGGAAGCGAGTCACCGAGTTTTAAACAAATGCAAACAAAAGTGGCCTCTGTATACCATATGCATTGGCAACTTGTTTATTCCCCAACGACAACATGACCTTTTGTAAAACTGACTATAAATACCACTTCAAGTATTCACCAAGTTCAGACTTTTCAGACAAACAGCATAAGTACTACACAGATCAGAAATGGAAAACAGATTCTACAACTGGGTTTTACGGACATTGATGATAGGTCTAGTCACAGCTCTAGTGGACATGGCTTATGGTAAGTATTGCCAACATTTTCTAAATTTACTTAAATATTCAATTTCTTATAAACAAGATGAGGAAAATTGAAAATATGCATAAAGAATAAATGAAACTTCAAATGCGTGATAAGTACTCATTTCAAACATTTGCTCAAATACATTACAAAAGCGTTTTTAATATATATTTGATGGTACAATTCGAATTTATAAATTCTGAAAATGACAATCAAAGAATACTACCTATATGGCAACCATTTACTATAAAAGTTGCAGATATTCAGCACAATTAATTGCGTGCACGCAAGTCGTTTGTGTAATTTTACAATAATAGTCATAATACATAATGCAATTCTTACAATTGCACAAATTATTACATATAAGACTCGCGTGTATAATTATTTTGCAACATTAACAATGCTAAGTATTTTCAGCAAAAAAATATTTAAATATCGTTGCAAAATATTTCTCTAATAAAATCAAAATTATTCCTATCCCTATTTTGAAAATTGGCCAAAACCAATGAGTTTAAAATTTATAAACATTTTAAACATTTTCAAACGACATCAAAAATACATTAAAACCACACTGATTTTCCAAATCACCGAAAAGTTGCTTCATAATAATCATCGTCCAAACCATCCACAAGCCCTTAAAAAGCTCACTGCAATTTCCAAAAAAAAACACTCACAGCCTTTCGATACTTTATATCAAATGTTTGTTTCCAAAATTCACGGACTACATTTGCTTTAGTCCTTAAATTTTTGGCATCTTTTCCGATATCAGCAGGTCACTGTTTTTCTCTTTCAGGTCAGTACTTATACAATCCCAAAACCGAAATATGTTGCGCACGGGGCAGGGTCTTTGCCCGCAACGAGACCACAGCCTGCTGCGGCTCCATGACTTACAACACGCATCTGTTTGCTTGCTGCTCCGAGAGATTATTTCCACTTCCTGTGGTGGGTGATCCAACATTTGCCTGTTGTTCCTGGGAGAGCAAGAGCCCCATGGCAGACAAGCCATACCATCCAAGCAATCAGCGGTGTTGTAATGGCAAGATACGAGATCTTACCATTGTCAACGATCCCAATATCAAGTATGCGTGCTGTGGTGACAACCTGTACAACGAGAAATCCCATTTCTGCTGCAATGGCAGAGTATTTAGGATTAGGCCCGGGGAGCAATGCTGCAGTAGTAAAATCTACAACACGAGTCGACAGGCATGTTGCGGCCCAATCCATCCTGATGGCCACGGCCTACGAATCGTGAATTTCAAGGGTGCCAAAAATACCTGCTGCGGCTTTGAAGTTTTTGATACCGACAAGGAGTCCTGCTGTAAAACAGATTCAGGATCAGCCATCAAGGGACTACCAAGGGGCCGCCCTTCAAAAACCGCCAATGTAGAATGTTGCAACAACGTCCCCTTCTACAACGACCGGAAGGGATGCTGCGCTAGAAGGACTTACAACACCCGCACCAGCGTGTGCTGTGGTGACAAGACTCTCCGGAAGCCCAGAGGAACGCAAGGTGGTTCCGAGTTGTGTTGCGGCTCGCAGTTGCTCACAAATCTAGATACTCAGCTGTGTCACAAGGGGGAGATAGTTCCAGTACCAAATCGCAGATACAAGTCCTGTGGCGAAGATATCATTGCCACCGGTCCCAAGGCAGAATATGGATGCTGTTGGGACATCAAAAGGAAATACCGCAAGAAGGATCAAGTATGTTGCAATGGAGTAGTGGTCACCATGACTACTGCAGATCAAGAGGCTGGTAAGACCTCATGCTGCCCTCGCTAAGAATTGACCGCATGGCTTTAGCAGGTGCTTAATGTAACATGATAATTTTATTTATTAAACTTTAAAAGAGAAAATTACGGTGGTGTTTCACACAAGTAATTTCATATAAAATGGGTCTAAAGACTACAATAGATCTTATGCAAATTTCGTCCCAAATGACATCACGTGACATTATTATATTATCTTGCCTCAAAATCGTTCCAGACAAATTTTGTTCTCACCAAAAATAAAATAAATCATTATCCATATACATGACGTGACATACAAATCTAATTATTAATAGAATCTTGTTATCAACATATGGGCATTAGTAGGGGGAAAAAACCAGTACAACAAGTTTCAATTTGACAGTTTTAGTCCGGAAATCCTACAAAACTGGAATCAACTTTGAACATTATATATATATATATTTTTAAAATTTTTCAAATCTGCTAAAAAACTGTGGGATAATTGACCTCTTAAATATTTTTTCAAACATTTTGCCTGGTATTTGCCAATATCAAGGAAACGGTTTTTAACAAGTATTTCATTGGTAGGGGCTAGAGAGCAATGCTAAGAACAAAGCCCTTAAAGTAAATGAGAAAAGTAATTTGAGATTTCCTACAACTTTTGAGATTCTCCTGATAAACGTTTGAGCACGACTATGAGATATATTAGTTTCAACATACACAGTAATTTTCACTAACATTTTTTTTCTCTCGATATTTTCATAATCTCGTGTGTAACAAAAATAAAAAGCAAGTTTTGGCTTGATTTGTCTTCAAAGGATGATCAGGTATAAAATATACTGTACAAATTAATTAAAATTGAACAATTTTTCACAACAAAGAGCAAGAACAAGCGTATTTTTTATAAAGGATCATATGGTAAAGAAAGTCAACAATCCAAAGCCAGAAAGGTACGTGAAGAATGCAAGAGTCTAGGGGGCTCCACACGGGACATTGGTTTAAACTATCTTCCGAAAAGGCAGTCACTTAGGAAATTTTGTGTATTCAATAAATTCCAACCAACCTCCCTTGCATATTCGGATTCAGAGACCCTCTTGACAACCAGCATCAACTTAGTTATCGTGACTGGCTTTTAACAGTTGTTCTGAGATAGCTAGTCCCTTAAAATGTTGGCTGCAGTCGTGTTCCTTACTCTCTAATTTAGTTTCCTTTCCTTTCTTTCCACTGAATTGCATGTTAGTCTTATGGTTAGTAGGGGGCCCTGTTGGTTGGGATGAGTGGCCAAGCTAATTATAAGACTGTAAAAAGGCAAACACCTTATATCTGGAGCCTGCACATTCGCTCTGGCCTTGGTGACATGGACTGTTCACAGGGTGGACTGGGAATAGCAAGAGGGCTTTCAAACAAATGCTAGGAGGGCGCTAACGCCCACATAGGGCGTTCTGAGGGCGCTAGTGCCCCTTGTTAATTCCTCCAAGAGGGTAATAAATCCTTTTCATTGCACCCGGAAATCCCTTGATGTCCCGGCCTGTGGTCCAGTCTAACTTGGTCGACAGACATATAATTTTACAGCATTGCTGTATAGGTCCCCAATGCCCTTCACATACTGCATAACAGCACCAGATAGTTTCAAACAATGCAACGGACACTTTCTAGACCGCAGGCTAATGGACTGAATATCCACACTTATAACCTTCAACACTTAACTGGGCCATTTCACGAGTTTCTATTTTTAGTTCTGCCATTTATTTTGCAAGTGGTTCCGTTACAGGTAGAACCACTGCCAGACTGGGCAAATTTATAACGACGAACTGCAAGTTAATCATTGATAAATTATCTGTTGGTGTAATAACAGCGAGTTCTGGAACTCATCCAAGGCAAACTTCGCGCCATATGTCACATATTTCACAAACATGAATGAGCCCATATGCAACCAAAATGTGCTTATCAGAGCCCATTTATATCTCAAAAAACAATGTAAGGGTCTTCACTCACCTCTCCATGATTCCCATAAGCTTTTGTTTGTGCTATTTTCCTTGAAAATCGGCCGTTTTTCCTCCTCCACCGAATTCACACCAAACCCAGACATGACCGAAATGAAGACAGAACCAGCTGCTTCTGGCGCATGCGCACAAGGGAGTGACGGCTTTTTTTGAATGACCCAATTTTTAGCTTTACTCGTCCGCCTCCTATTTTCCGAACTCTACACGAACGGTTTGATCTTTGACATAACATGTAACAACGCTGAACAACAGGATGTCAATTTTTTTTTGCAAATTTCGTCGATTGACGCAAATAATAAACTTAGAAAATACATGTATTTGTAATGCGTATCGAAAGAGCGCGAGCTCCAATATGGCGACCGTTTCGTCTGTTTCTCCAACTGTTGCTTCAATTTTTTCTGTGAATTCAGGAACGAACTTTGAAATAAATACGTATTAAATAAATGATAAACCTTGGAACACGCTTGCAATCTATGGGCCCTTGTTTCAAAACTATGATTTTAATCGTTACGTTATGCAATGGCATTCTGAATTATCCTTATCAAGTTCAAAGAACCAAATGGTTCCAAGACACTACACGACTCGTTCATAAATCCACAAAGCTCAACCTGTCATGAATTTTATTTCTGCCTATGACTGAGTATTTACGAGTATATAACCTTTCAGGATCTTCTCTATAATTAACGATAGAAAACTCGGCATTCTTATCCAATTTTATACTACAAAATTCGTGGGATCAAAAATTACTTTTCATTTTTTATTAAAATCTGGTAAAGCTGATATTAAAAAAAAACTTGGAATGGTATTTCCTAAAGAAATGTACAATTTATTTTGAACTTGATTTTGGCTTAAAATGCTATTGCGAACAATAGCTTTTTGTTGAATTTTCCATCCCAAATTCGTGGATCTAAAACTACTTTTCAACTTTTATTAAGTGAATCATATAAAAAATATACCCGAACACGAAATTAATTTACTATTATATAACTTACACATTTAACTTAGGATTGAATGGTGCTCAGGAAAATAAGTTCTTTAATTGATGCTAAAAATTCATAATATTTGATTAAACCTGCAATATATTAACCTGCATATACATAACCAATTTAGATCAACTCCCAATTAATTTTCATTTGCATGAACAGGTAGCTCACATTAAAATGCTAACATTGCAAATGTAGGTCGAGTACAGTGTTTGCAACCGCCTTTTTAAATAGTCTCATTGATTCTAAATTTGAATGTCGATAATCTGCATCACACGCTATCATTTTTCGATATTTCCCATTTCCATTTTGCCCCTTGCCAGGCAAGCCAATTGCAAAGGAGATTTCATGAAAAGCTAAAACGCCCATTTCTTGTAAAACTTACTCACAACAATGGCTATTTCGAATTTTTTTCTGGAAGTTGGGTATATGGTACAAAATAAAAAGACTCCACAATTAATGTTTGTATAGAAGACTTTGGAACATATGAGAGCATAACAATTTAGTATGCACAAAGTATGGATTTCTACTTACATTTTTTAAATTATCGTTTATTATTTATTCGTGGTCATAGTAATTACAAGGACAGCTTTGTATGAAATGAGGCTAATTTATCAGTAAATAACAAATTAAAGTTACTAAGCTCAAAGACAATGGCAGCGCTGATGAAATTCTTGTCGGGGATGATTGTAATTTGCGTTTACCTGTGTGAATGCAAAGGGGGGCAATTCAAATCTTACAAAAGCGTTAGGACCGATGTAAGTACCGTGTTTCATATTTTAATGTAAAGTTCGGGATTATTTTTAAAGCAAAAACGTAATACAAAAACACTAAATGAATCTGGGAGTTGGCATTCATTTATTTTGATCGATATATCCTAAAACCAAATTACAGGAAACATTTACTGATAGCCTTTAAAAAAAGATGTTATGTAGCCGAAATTATTAAAACTGTGAAAGTAACATCTGATATGAAATCTGCAAATTTGTAATAAAGCAGAAAAGTTAAAACTATTCCCTTCATGATATTTAAAAACGTTAAAGTGCGCAAAATTGCAATGCGAAAGTAACATCGAAAAACATAACTATTTACACATTATCAGTATTTATAAAATGGGTAAATTCTACATTTAAAAATGTACGAATTCAAAAATAGAATAAAATTAATATCCGTAAAAGGTATTTCATATACATTTCGACTGCTACTAGATATGCTACTTATAGAAATACTACTGTCCTAAACATGCAGAATGGCATAATCATATTTAAAATTAAATAATATTCCCCTGAATTTTCTGAAAAATAGGATGGCTCCAACCTAGTAGAATATCTTGCCTTTGATAAGCAATCCCCAAACAGATGTTCCGTTCAATGCACCAATAAACCAGATTGTGAAGCGTTTGCCATCAAACACGGTAAGAACATGCATAATATACTCAAACTGGAATAATTTTCATTGATCAATTAAATACTTTGATCAAAACAAAAAACAACAACAATAGAAATAATAACGAAATATTTGTATTCCACTTTTCGATTTTTTTGATTTATGTAGAAAGATAATTTACAAAAGCAATAACAAAAAATCACTCATTCAAAATATTGTCGTTATATTTCTTTCTAGGTATTCAAATTACACAAAGTAAAGTTTCATTCTTTACAGTATACAAAATGCATACAGATGTTTTATTTTAGATACATGCAAGCTTCTGAAGAAATCTGAGGTTGGAGAAACATTTATTCCTGAAAATGAGGAACACCTCTACATCTTCGTAATTATAATTTTAATTTCCATAAAAAACATTCTCCACAATAATATTGTTGACTTTAATAATTATAAATAGATAAACTTTGGAAATTACTAAAAGTCGATAGAATGTTAACTCATGTTGAATTACATGTAAATCGTGGAATTCCGATTACCATTTATTTCCACACATGTCCATGATCTTTCAATCAGCAGATAGGAATATTTATTCTATAAATGCAGTATTGCTATGACGACAACATTTTTTTTCATAGTGGAACAAAATCTGATATAACATCCAAAACCTCATTAATCTAGGATTATAAGTCAATGACCACCTATTGGACAAAAGTACCAATGCTTTGTTAACTGACCTTTGTTGTGCAGACCAGCTGAACGAACAAGTTGTTAAAAATGGATAAGATCACAAAGCTTATAGATAACTTTTCCTGTATAGATTTTTGATTTCATGACTACTTTTGTTAGCGAATGCATGTGCTCGTGTGTGCGAATGCATGTGTGTCGATTTGCTTGTGCACTTTAAAGAATAAGCATATCGAATAGAGCTTATAGTGATTTTATCCCTTGATCCCTTGAGACGTGCCTTATAGAATGTCCATTAAAAATCAATGAAACTAATCTAGATTTTCAAAACGTTTTCAAAATGTTTGATAGAGCTCAAATATAGATGCTTGATTATATTATACAAGAATGAACAATTTAACAGTTTAGAATATTTAAAAGAGCTTCAAATAGGAACAAATTACTCATTATTATTATTTAATTTTTTTGAAAGGAGCAATTTAAAAGCAAACAAGACAGATAAAGCAAATTATCTTTTTCGACAAATTATATTAAAACTATCCTTGTTAAGGCGTTTATTTCCAGTTCCATAAATTTAGCCATAACAAAGCACCAAATATAGACTCATTGTTTATTAAGGCATTTCAGGAAAAACTGATACTGATATGAATTAGAACTGAATAGCCAATAATTCGAAGCTTCTTACAATGTAAAATTGCATTCCAAGATGTTTGACGATGGTATGTCTAATTCATATACATGTTTGCGAATATTCATCAGAATATATGTAGTATAGGTATCTCAATATGTACATATACGAGGCAAAATAAACTTTCAAAAGAACAAAATATTACAGTATATTACAGTCATATCGTTTTTATAACAGAATCGCAATTATGAGCATGCAGAAACCACCAATGCTGTCGGCTCAACAGTCAGTACAGTTCCCAGTACCACATCAGCCAATATGGTTTCCAGTACTACACAAGCCAGTACTACATCAACTGACACAACAGCTCAAACGACTACGGTTGGGCCCACCACCACGGAGTTTACCACCCTACCGCCAGTGACTTCAAAAGCGGAAGAATTTCCATCCGTAATGACTGCGGGCGAAATTTGGGGCACCAACTATATCCTGTTTGCAACCGGGCAGTTATTTTACATAGTTGACACCGTGACGTTAGAATTCACAGAAGAAAGCGAGTACTCAATGAGCAAGTTCCCTCAATTTACCGGAAACAGTGTAACAGCAGCTATAAAAATCGACGATCTCCTGTATCTTCAAGATGGTAAGGAACATGTCACCATACTCGTATAGTGACCATACCGTCATCAAACAATCTCACAATAAAGTGACTCTAAAACCACGAGGGTTATCTTTAACATTCAAATTTAATAATAAAAAAGCAACCAAACCGGAACCTGAAAGCAAAGCAGAGGAGAAGGGGAGAGAACCTTAGATTTCTCTTATGGACCCTACTGGATTTCTCTCATGAATTGTATAAACTTAAAGGCATTACTGTACATGTACCATACATGCAAGATAATGTGTTTAATTTGATAAATATACAGTCTGTCTTATTTCCATCCCAGCAGTAGATTTAATGGTTGGGCAATAAATTGTACATTTGCATTTCCAAATATAGCAGAAAAACTGTACTAAGTGAATTTACAGGAAAAGTGTATCTGCCTATATATACTGCCTAAACATTTCACTCAATGGCCCCATCCATGGCCGGCTAAATACAAGTAGTTGTTACTGCATCTGTTTAAAATTGATTTTTTTTTTTAGAAAACGCAAATTGGAAGATTTACAGCGTGGTGATAACAGGAGGGTCTTTCATCAGCGCTACCCTGACAACAAATGAAATTACCAACCCTGATGTTGCAGGGTTAGTCAATCTAGCTGCTTGGATTGGGTCGGGTGCCGTTTTCTTGAGCTACGATGGCAACACCAAGTACAAATGCATTGATAAGGCCTACTTCACTTGCAAAGCAGAAGATTGTTCTGGCGTTTCAGAAGGCGATTGGTTTGAATGCCTTTACATGGTGGGTAAACTTGAGGAACAGGATATGTCCGCGACAACCGTGGCCATGGGTTTTGAAACAGATTCGCAAAAGCTTACCCTAATTGTTGGCAAAACCTTGACCGCATACAGTGTAGGGTGAATGATGTGTTCATTCACAAATATCAGTAGATTATTAAGTTTTTAACTAAGTCCCAGCACATTAATAATACGTATACATATATGTTTTCCACGTTTGCTACCGCAATTAATAAAATCTCCCGTATGGGATCTCCTGCCAACGATATATTCAATTGTTCATGAACATCGGAGCAATCTTGGGTCTCATAATTCACATGTAATGAAAATGTTACAATGTTTAGCACCTAATTCATTTCAATTTGTTTTCGAATTATCTAGTGGGATAATTGTTGTTGAAGCTGTTCTAGTATATTGATTTGTTGATAGTTGACACTAAATTTAGAAATGTATTTATATTTATTAGCTTTGGGAAAAATAAAAACGAGAATACTTCGAAAGAAATCTTACCATCTTCTCGTTTTAAATAATTCGTATAAAATAAACTTTCTACATATGTCTTGATGCAATAAAAAAATTGCCCAGAAATATAAGTTCTTTCATTGATGCGAAAAATTTATAATTTTTTATTAATCACGCAATACATAACCAATTCAGATCAACTCCAAGTTAATTTTTCATGAACAGTATAGCTTACGTTAAAATGTAAACATTGCAAGTGTAGGCCGAGTAGAGTGTTTGAAACCGCCTTTTTAAATAAAGTCTCATTGATTCTAAATTTGAATGTCGATAATCTGCATCACACGCTATCATTTTTCTATATTTCCCATTTCCCTTTTGCCCTTTGCCAGGCAAGCCGATTGCAAAGGGGATTTCATGCAAAGCTAAAACGCCCATTTCACGTAAAACTTATTCACAACAAGTGTTTCTTCGAATTTTTGTCTGGCAGTTGGGTATCTGTTACAAAATCAAACCACTCGACAATTAATGCTTGTACAGAGTACTCTGGAATATATGAGCGCATAACAATTTAGCATGCATGGTCTCTATCACGCACAAAGTATGGATTTCTACTTACATTTTTTAATTAACGTTTATTATTTATTCGTGGTCATAGTAATTACAACGACAGCTTTGTATAAAATGAAGCTACTTTATCAGAAAATAACAAATTAAAGTTACTAAGCTCAAAGACAATGGCAGCGCTGATGAAACTCTTGTCGGGGATGATTGTAATTTGCGTTTACCTGTGTGAATGCAAAGGGGGGCAATTCAAATCTTACAAAAGCTTTAGGACCGATGTAAGTACCGCGTTTCATATTTTAATGTAAAGTTCGGCATCATTTTTAAAGCAAAAACGTAATACAAAAACACTAAATGAATCTGAGAGCTCGCATTAATTTATTTTGATCGATATCCTAAAACCAAATTACAGTAAACGTTTACTGATAACCTTTAAAAAAGATGTTGTTATCTAGCCGAAATTATTAAAACTGTGAAAGTAACATCTGATATGAAATCTGAAAATTTGTGACAAAACAGAAAAGTTAAAAATATTCTCTTCTTGATATTTAAAAACGTCAAATTGCGCAAAATTGTAACGCGAAAGTAACATCGAAAAACTTAACTATTTACACATTAGCTGTATTTATAAAATGGGTAAATTCTACATTTAAAAATGTACGAATTCAAAAATAGAATAAAATTAATATCCGTAAAAGGTAATTGCTACTATATATGCTATATAGATGCTACTTATAGAAAGACTACTGTCCTAAACATGAAGAATAGCATAATCATATTTAAAATTAAATGATATTCCCCTGAATTTTCTGAAAAATAGGATGGCTCCAATCTAGTAGAATATCTTGCCTTTGATAAGCAATCCCCAATCAGATGTTCCGTTCAATGCACCAATAAACCAGATTGTGAAGCGTTTGCCATCAAACACGGTAAGCAAATCTATAATATACTCAAACTAGAATAATTTTCATAAACCAATTAAATAGTTTGATCAAAACCAAAAACAACAATAGAAATAATAACGAAATATTTTATTTCACTTTTCGGTTTTTTTGATTTATGTAGAAAGAAAATTTCCAGAAACTATAACAAAAAATCACTCAATCAAAATATTTTCGTTATATGTCTTTCTAGGTATTAAAATTGCACAAAGTAAAGTATCATTCTTTACGGTATACAAAATGCATACAGATGTTTTATTTTAGATACATGCAAGCTTCTGAAGAAATCTGAGGTTGGAGAAACATTTATTCCTGGAAATGATGAACACCTCTACATCTTCGTAATTATAATTTTATTTTCCATAAAAAATATTCTCCATAATAATATTGTTGACTCTAATAATTATAATTAGGTAAACTTTGGAAATTACTAATAGTCGATAGAATGTTAACTCGTGTTGAATTACATGTAAATCGTGGAATTCAGATCACATTTATTTCCACACATGCCCGTGATCTTTCAATCATCAGATTTGAATTAGTTTCTTGCTATGACGACAAAAGTTTTTTTCATAGTGGAAAGAAGTCTGATATAACATCCAAAAGCTCATTAATCTAGGATTATAAGTCAATGACCACCTATTGAACAAAAGTACCAATACTTTGTTAACTGACCTTTGTCGTGGCCAGCTGAACGAACAAGTTGTTAGAAATGGATAAGATCACAAAGCTTATAGCTGAATTTTCCTGTATAGATTTTTGATTTCATGCCTACTTTTGTTAGCGAATGCATGTGCATGAGTTTTGCTTGTGTACTTTAAGGAATAAGCCTATCGAATAGAGCTTATAGTGATTTTATCCCTTGATAAACAAAAGTGCTTTATAGAACTGTAAAATTACATTCTAAGATGTTTGACGATGGCATGTCTAATTCAATTACATGTTTGCAAATATTCGTCCGAACCTTATTATAAAGATCATTATAGTGATCTCATACATATACGAAATGCAAAAAAACCTTTCAAAAGAACAAAATATTACGATATATTTATATCGTACTCGTATCGTTCTTATAACAGAATCGCAATTCTGAGCATTCAGAAACCACCAATGCTGTCGACTCAACAGCCAGTATAGTTCCCAGTTCCACATCAACCAGTACGGTATCCAGTACTACACAAGCCAGTACTACATCAACTGACACAACTCAAACGACTACGGTTGGGCCCACCACCACGGAGTTTACCACCCTACCGCCAGTGACTACTTCAACAGAGAAAGAATTTCCATTCGTAATAACTGCGGGCGAAATTTGGGGCACCAACTATATCCTGTTTGCAACCGGGCAGTTATTTTACATAGTTGACACCGTGACGTTAGTAGTCACAGAAGAAAGCGAGCACTCAATGAGCAAGTTCCCTCAATTTACTGGAAGCAGTGTAACAGCAGCTATAAAAATCGACGATCTCCTGTATCTTCAAGATGGTAAGGAACATGTCTATAGTGACCATACCGTCATCAAACAATTTCACAATAAAGTGACTCTAAAACCACGAGGGTTATCTTAAACATTCAAATTTAATAATAAAAAAGCAACCAAACCGGAACCTGAAAGCAAGGCAGAGGACAAGGGGAGCGAACTTTAGGGTCCTCTTATAGACCCTACTGGATTTCTCTCATGAATTGCATAAACTAAAAGGCCATACTGTCGCATGCAAGATAATGTATTTCATTTGATAACTATACCGTCTGTCTTATTTCCATCCCAGCAGTAGATTTAATGTTTGGGCAATAAATTGTATATTTGCATTTCTTGAGGTATAGCAGAAAAACTGCACTAAGTGAATTTACAGGAAAAGCGTATCTGTCTAAGTATATATTGCCTAAACATTGCACTCAGTGACCCCATCCATAGTCGGATAAAGAGTTGTTATTGCATCTGTTTAAAATTGATTTTTTTATTTTTAGAAAACGCCAATTGGAAGATTTACAGCGTGGTGATAACAGACGAGTCTTTCATCAGCGCCACCCTGTCATCAAATGAAATTACCAACCCTGATGTTGCAGGGTTGGTCAATCTGGCTGCCTGGATTGGGTCGGGTGCCGTTTTCTTGAGGTACGATGGCAACACCAAGTACAAATGCATGGATAAGGCCTACTTCACTTGCAAAGCAGAAGATTGTTCTGGCGTTTCAGAAGGCGATTGGTTTGAATGCAATTACATAGTGGGTAAATTTAAGGAACAGGATATGTCCGCGACAACCGTGGCCATGGGTTTTGAAACAGATTCGCAAAAGCTTACCCTAATTGTTGGCAAAACCTTGACCGCATACAGTGTAGTGTGAATGATGTGTTCATTCACAAATATCAGTAGATTATTAAGTTCTTAACTAAGTCCCAGCACATTAATAATACTTATACATATGTTTTCCACGTTTTGCTACCGCAATTAATAAAATCTCCCGTATGGGATCTCCTGCCAACGATATATCCAATTGTTCTGGAACATCGTAGCAATATTGAGTCTCAGAATTCACATGTAATGAAAATGTTATAGTATTTAGTATCCAATTTATTTCAATTTGTTTTCGAAATGTTAAGTGGGATAATTGTTGTTGAAGCTGTTCTATATTGATTTGTTGATAATTGGCACTAAATTTAGAAATGTATTTATTTTTAGTAGCTTTGGGAAAAATAAACAACGAGAATACTTCGAAAAAATTCTTACCATCATCTCGTTTTAAATAATTCGTATAAAATAAAATTTCTACATATGTCTTGATGTATTAAAAAAATTGCTAGTCAAAAGGTCAGATTCCATTTTAGCCAATTAATTGTCATGCAAACTATTAATAGATCTGGTCACAAATTTCTCATCAAGAGGAAACGCATTGTACACATTTGACGGTTACTACCTTATTTTCTGTCCTACTTTTTTAAATGTATCCAAACTGAGCGATCAATTGCTTTTCACCTCAGCATGAACAATGATTAACTGTCACCTTTCAGTGAGCAATAAAACATAAGGTAAAAAACAATGTTATTCGAATAGCTGATTTTCTCTCTGAATCTTTCGATTTTTCAACATGAATCACAACGACCTATAACAACATTTGGGTCAGAAACGTAGTACACTAGCTTACAAGTAAAAATGTATTGCAAAATTTCAAAGATTCTCATGATGAAATTTTGAAAATCTTCTCCTCTGGCATAAACGTTGTCTGTCAACTACACAAAGAATAGTTTTAATTTTTCAATGGCGCCATTATATTGTGCTACTGCAAGAGTTATGTAGTGATACATTTATAAGTATTACCTATAAGAGTACAATGTAACAATGAATGCACAACTTAACTAAAATACATTTACAATTACAAATTGAGCCATGTATCATGTTCTTAATTTCATGCGAATTTACATTTACGTAACTGTAGTTTGCAATAAGTTTTACAACAATTCTAAAAGTGATTGAACTAACAAAACATGCCACCAGTGTATGATAAATACGAAATTATTTGCTTTCACTAAAATGGTATATTATTGTAGTTTGTAAAGAAAAAACTCGTAATAAATTGCTCGTATGTTTCTGTTATGATTGTTTGGAATAAAGTAATGCAATACGTAATGTTACGTAAATGTAAATTCGCAAGAAATTAAGGAAATGATACATTGCTTAATTTGTAATTGTCAAATGTATTTTAGTTGTTACATTGTACTCTTATGTAATGCTTATAAATGTATCACTACATAACTCTTGCAGTAGCACAATATAATGGCGCCAATGAAAAATATGTGTGCAAAGTTTGTGCTATGACTAACAAAGTCACATCGAAACAAATGTGAATATTGATCACTTGCTTATTTTTTTCTTCTGATTTTTTATTTCGTCCTTGCCCTTTTCCAGTCATTGCACGCCCATCTAATGGCAAATGGGACTCTGGTCAAATCTAAAGTTATTTTGGATGTTTGTATAATGTACTCTAATGCATAACAACTGCAGCATAGCCCACTGCATTCACCTAATGCCATTAAGCTCGAAGTATGGATTACTAATTTCAATATTATAATTGTTGCTTATTATTAGTTTGTGCCTTGTGGTCATAGTGACTATAAAAAATGCTTAATATAAAATACAGTCATTAAAAACGTTCAAAAAATTTACCACAATCAAAACTGATGGATGTGATTATGAAACTTTATGTAGGGATTGTTGTAATCTCTGTTTTTGTGTGGGAGGGCATTTTTGCGACATTTATGTTTTACCAAAGTGTAAAAACCAACGTAAGTATTGTGCAGAAATTTCAATAATATAATCTTTAAAAAACTCAACTTTTTAGGAATAACGTCATAAAATATAGAACCAAATGAATGTAAAAATTGCACTTATATATAGTCAATATAAGGAACCAAGCCGATAGCAACCAAATTTTGTTTAAAATCTCGTTATGGTCCTCAACATTTTTCTTGAAATTTAATTTATTTGAATATTATATTTTAGGCTCCTTCCATTCCCCGGCATCCATTTCTTTTGTTTCCTTGATATGCATAAATATTTATTTTATAATTTTGAATCTGTTCATTTGAAAATAGTCTGTCTTCAACCGAGAAGAATATTATACCATTGATAATAATCAGTCGCTGATCAGTTGTTCCGTCCAGTGCATTGCAAAACCAGAATGCGAAGCTTTTTCCATCAAATATGGTAAGGATGCAATTTATTACGACAAAAAGCAATATAGATTAGTTTAGCAAACTGTTTTATCAGCTATATCACTTTCGCGTTTAAGTTAATGTTGCA
Organism: Ophyiulus pilosus; assembly: GCA_033995625.1. Lineage (NCBI taxonomy): Eukaryota > Metazoa > Arthropoda > Diplopoda > Julida > Julidae > Ophyiulus > Ophyiulus pilosus. The sequence goes on from JAUJYV010000093.1 coordinate 28,748, forward strand.
CATATTTATTAAACGTAATGGAAATGCATATATTTATCCAAGATTCGTGCAAGCTGCTAAAGGAAGTTGCAACTGGGAAAATGTTTACTCCTGAAAATGATGAACATCTCTACGTAGTGGTAATTTGTTTGAATAAACATTTTGATAAAAATAATTTCACAGCACGAAATCCCAGAAGTTTTAAGTTGCTTCGTTTTATATTATTTTACATTAACACCAATTAAAACAACCAAAAACGTTTGCTACGTCTTCAAACTTGCAAAAATGTTGACAGCTGTTATGCTCCTGACCCCTTTTTATACACAAAATTACAAAATCAAGTTATGATATTACACGCATGTTTTGCGACAGTCACAAAATGACAATACAGAGTATGATACTATTAAAAATTAAGAAGATTTACCCCATTTACTCTGTAGTCATAAGATGCAATTGAAAAGCAACTTTCGCAAATACTCAACAGAAACAAAAATAAAAACTCAGATGCACGCGTAATTTTTTAATTTAAAAAGGAACATATAACAATGTATTTTTATTTTATTAGCACCGTAACTCCAGCAAACAAGGGAGCATGGCGGCTAGCACAAGCAGCACAATTGCCACTACAACTACAGTAATGTCATCTGCCAGCACAAGCAGCACAATTGCTACTGCAACTACAGTAATGTCATCTGCCAGTACAAGCAGCACAATTGCTGCTAAAACTGCCAGCACCACAGCTGCCGTTGATTTCCGTTTAACTGATTGTAGTGCCGTGGCTACATTCCTGCATAACGATGTAGTGGTCATCTGCAGCAACCACGACGTCTACATGCTTGACAGTGGCGCCTTGAATCAAATAAACAAGAAAACCACTATGGCATTATGGGTACCAAATTACATTGGCAGCACAGTAGATGCAGCTGTGAACATTGGAAATGAAGTTGTGGTTTTCATCGATGGTAAGTAATTTATTGAAAATGGGGTTTCTAAAAATCGTCTGGAAAAGTGATTCATTTTATTCCATTAAAATCAACTACTATTTTCCAAATAAAATTTTATTAAAACTAAAGCTTTACTTAAGAAAACCCTTCATCCTTCCAGATTCTGGAAATTGGTACTTTTACAAGATCAATTGGGACAATTTGGAACAACTCTACACCTATTGTGCCCCAAATTTCCTCACAGGAAAACGGTACATATTAGCCACTCAAGCGAAGGAGAAGTTTCTGTTTCAGGACAACAATGGGAACTTTTACTGTATTAGTGAGACTGCCTTCGAATGTGACAGTAACTCTCTACCAGACGAAAATTACCACCCGTGTAATGTTATCAAGAATAAGTTGCAAGACACAAAAGTTGTTGCAGTGGATACAACGTGGGTGGGAATAGTAGCGTTCAATGGATCCTCCTATAGTTATCTGATAGATAACTTGGACACTCTCGATGAATAATTTGCAGTTTTATTGTTTATCACCAAACGAATATATTCAAAGATACACGAGTTCATCGACGATCGTACACTAGTTGACTTCAAGTATCAGTTCAGAGCACTTAACTTTGCAAATGGCCCTAAAGCATGCACTGCTCATTTATGAAAAAATGGCACTCCTGTTAAGGTCAAAAAGGAGGACCAATCCTAAGCAGTTTGTTCCATAGAATAAAGATTTAATTGGTCTTAGAGCATACTCTCAAAGCACACAGTTGATGCGACAGTCTTTGATGTGACAAGCCTTTAATTGTGAATTTTGGAATAGTTAGAGTGAATAAAAACTCTACCACAAAAATTTGTAACATCCAAATTACAAGTAAGGGACTCACGTAGTCAATAAGGTACTGAAATACGTTCGTAGGTACGCATAATGCTGGTAATTACATGACAATTGGCACTCAACCAATTGGCAAATCATTTCCCAAAAATACAATACCCGGCCGGTATATGCAAATTGTGTTGCACTTCACAATAATTATGAAAAAAACAAAAAAATGTACTATATAGCACTGACAAAAATAAAAGTAGATTGTAATCGATTTGGTTGGTCGTTTCTCTGCATATTTACACGAAATAATAACAGTTGATTACATGTTTACACGAGTCCATATTAGAGAGTTTGAGCCAGCCAACGCCTTAACGTTAACTTTAATGTTAACGGCAGGAAGGGAGGAGCCAAGGACTTAACTATCCAATGAATTAACTGAACGTCACGCACACTCATGACGTTCATTGAGTTCATTGGGCAGTTAAGTCCGTGACTCCTCACTTCCCGGCGTTAACGTTAAGGTTAACGTTAAGGCGTTGGCTGGCTCAAACTCTCAATTATCAGAGCTGAATATTGCATATACATTTTCTACACAAAAAAAACGCGCAATTATGTATTTTCCCTTGTTTTAAGTAACACAAGTTTAAAACAAAATACCATACAAATTATAGGATATATCAGCGTAATATTATTTTTAATGCTCGGTCCACATTAATTGAATAGAAGTGTGGGCTTGAAATGAAAAAATTCATAGGTATAGGTCAGGGTTATGATAATGATCCTAAGTTTCTACAAAGAAAAAGGATTTTCAAAACATTTCAGTAAATGTCTCCTTAATAGTAACTTGAGTATGAATAGAATTTACTAGCCGAACTATATTTCAATACGTTTGATAACCCCAACAGCTTTGTTTTTACATAAACACCTATTTATCACTCAGAGAATAGGCATTGCACCTGTCTGACAGTTTATTATACTGTTTGTCCTACTTTCTTGACTATAATGCGTCCAGCCAGTGAGATCAATTTATTTTAAATACAACTTCCATTGGGAAATTCACATGATAAAATGACAGCATTATTTAGAACGCTAAATGTGTTGTTGACAATTTTATCCATTGGCATTTCAATTTTTCAATGTAATACCACACGCTTTTGTTTACTACCTTTTAAAAAAAATATATAAATAGGTCATAAACAAGTATACTAAATGCAAAATAAAATCAAAACTGGTATGGATTCTTACGGAAATTGATCTTTCTTTGCTTTTCTTTAGATTTAAACATTTTTCGAAACAGAATTATATAAGATTAAAAGCTCTAAACAAAATTTACTTAAAATGACCAAACAAAGTGTAAATCTCGAAAAATATATTGGAAATAGTAAATTCCCACCTATTCTTTCAAGTTACCAGTCACAAAAACACAAATTTATATATTTAAAAAAAGATATGATATGAATTACACGAATAAAAAAGGTTAATTTTTAATAATTAGGGATGTTTCAAACGCATAAAACCATTCCCACCTCAAATAATGTAAACCAGTGAAATCTGCCACCCGATGAATTATTGATTGGTTTAATCACGTGGGCAGCTCCATCTCTATTTCTTAAGATAAGATAACAATGGTGCAACTATAATCAATCAGGCTGCTTGTGACTACAACACAATGAATGAGAGACCGTCATTTCATTAATCAACGAAGCTCTGAAGAACCAACTGCGTGAAACATAAAAATCTAGAAACCAATTTCCTGTTCGGCCAGAAATTTTGATGTATTATTCACGATGTAGACTAGCCTATAAAATGATAAAAATGGGAAAAAAATCGTTGCATTGGTGGCCACTGCTCCAGGAATCCACAATAACACATTGCCAATGAAGTCATTAACCACCTTTACATGCTGCAGCATGTTGACTTTAGTATCCTATTTTGGGTACCATCCTAGTAATGGTCAGAGAACGAGAATTCAGCATCACTACAGTTCAAAGATCGAAGTTGTCGATAGTCAGGCAAGTATATTTTCACAAATTGGTTGAAATATTGGTGATGTCGTTTGTTTACCCCTCAATTTTTTTTAAAGAAGTGTTAATTAAATAAGAAATGCGTATCATTCATCATAAATTTCTAACTTATGATAAATTACAAATATGTATATTTTTTAAAATCTAGTACTTAGCAAAAGTGAAAACATGTGGAGGGTGTTTCATTTTTCATATAATGTAGATGTTTGAAGAAATCGTGACAGTGGAGTCTAAATCTCTGGTGACATGCAACTTGTTCTGTAGTCTGAACGATGAATGCACTGCTTTTTCCAAAAACAAAGGTATTTAAACCAGATTTTTAAAGTGCGATTTTTTAGAATTACGCTAAAGGGAATTTTCAAGTTAACTTATTTATTAATTTTTTTAAAATGGGAAAACTGTAGGGCAATACATTTTACATGAGAAAATCCAAAACACTACTTCAATTAAGAGATTATTTTGACGTTATTTTCATAGTTTTAATATTGTCCTGTTGACTGTTTACGGCATTGTACATTCAAATGTAAATTTTATATTAGCAAACTTTTTTTCAGGGAATAACGATTTAAATGAGCCTAATTCTTGCAACTTACTTAAGACACTCGGAAACGGAACGCCTTATTTGCCAGAAAATGGAGAATTTGTTTACTTCTTAGTGAGTTTTATAATGAGAAATGTTCATGATTTGTTTTGTTGACAATACAAGAAATGTCCTGTCACTCTTGTGTCTTTTCAATTATATTTATTATATTTGAAAATAGGGAAAATATGTTTTCTATTCTATTAATATTAGCACCGTGATACCAGCCATGAGCTACCAAAAAGTACTAGCATGGGATTCATGGAAGCAAGCAACATGACTGCAGATGCAAGTCCAACAGTCGTAAATTCAGCAGTGAACACCACAGCTTCCAGTGATTTCTGTTCATCAGACTGTGAGCCAGTGGCCAGTTACCTGCTTGACAGCATGGTGGTTATCTGCTACAACAGCGACGTGTACACCCTCTACAATGACAACATGTGCAGCATAATCAAGAAAACCAACATGACATCCTGGTTTCAAGATTACCCGGACCTCGTAGTGACTGCAGCTGTGAACATTGGCAATGCGGTGGTGCTATTAATTGACGGTAAAAATTTTACTTAATAGTTTCTGAGATTTTTCGAAATTTTCTGGGAACAGTTCACCTAGTTCACATGGTATCTGCTTTTTGGTTATTGTAAATTTGTACTGTATCTTAAGGCAGCATACGCATAGTATATACAGTATATTCCAAATATTACCCCTGAGAACAATGTGAAAAATGGGCCCAGGTACTGTAAATATTTTAAAATGTATTCTGTAAAATTGAATGTGATAAATGTATACTTTAGCTGAAAAACTAGATGAAATTCAGTAAACGATTATACGAGAATTTGCATTTAAAAGCATATTAGGAATTACTCAATACAGTACTGTACATGGTCGTGTAGGGTATTTCCCATACAGCCTACAAGTAGCCTATATCATGATCGCACATCTATAATTACTTTATATTCATCTATATTTTCACATTGCATAATTTATCAAAGGTTTTTATCCCCAGAGTACGGAAACTGGTATTTCTACAAACAACAGTGGAATATGATGGAAAGACTAGACAGTTTCTGTACCCCAAGTTACCTAGATGGAAAAAAGTTCATCTTAGCCACACGAGTGAGCTCAACGAAGATTCTGTTTAAGGACGTCAATGGGATATTTTACTGTGTTAATGATACTGTATTCACTTGTGGCAGTGAGCATATGTCTGACACTAACAACAGTTCCTGTGTCTATGTCAAGGGGAAGTTGCAGGATAACGGAGCTGTTGCAGTTGATCAAAATAATCAGGGTATTGTAGTCTTTATCGGACCCTCCTACAATTATGTGTCGAAAAACTGGGAAATTCCCAGCAAATAATTCTGTTTTAACAACAGTAGGTTTTCTTATGGAATTTTATAGTATTTTTTAAAAAGATCAATGCACATGCTAGTTAAAATTGAATGTTGAATGTGTATTTTCCCTACGATTTGTAAAAAAGTGAATTTTAATGAAAAACATTGTGTAACACGTAACTTTTAGAGAAAATGTTTTCTACATGTATGTTTGATTATATATACTGCTATACCATATCGGAAACATGCATATCACATGTATTTGTACATCGAAATGCAAATAAAATAATATGATAACTTAATTAATATATTTAGTGAAGATATAACGTTTTTACGTGTAGTAACACTGAGCATGTTCACTTTTAAGAAATGTCAGTAAAAAAATTGCACGCCGTATGCGAAATGTTTAAATATTTGCTTCAATATTTGATGCCCTTTGCAAAGAAAAAATAAACCTGAATTTATAGTTCAACTTTAAGAATTTGTAAGGGATCAGTTTATACAATTAGTGTGGGTTCAAATTTCATGTAACTTTTCAGATACATGGGCTATGAGCTCAATAAGAATCGTTCATAAAGTAAATTTTACGTAGAACTTAACGCCAACAACTTTGGCACTTTGGCACTTAACGGTGACTAAATCAATATTCCTCAATTAGACATTTGGGTCATGCGTCATGGGTGGTTCGTGCAATTTCATAACGGCAGATTAAGGTCCCTCACTATTAATAGGTTGCAAACAGCATAGCAAAGTACACAAAGTCGTCATAGGAACGTGTTAATAAGCCCATCACTCCATGTGACCAAGGCAGAAAAAAAACATCATCCAACTCTTATTTAAAGTCACAGCCAAAATCCCAAAATGTTATAGATGAAACAGACATTGTCCAAACACGAATTACCAAATATCAACATTGGATATGAGAAACAGGACTAATGCAATTAAGGTGCTTATCTTCTATATATTGTTGCAGAAATGTGACAATGTTGAAGGGAATCGGTTGATCACAAGAGCAAAGAAGATCGAAAGTTTGGTGAGCTTCAAAATATTAAATGTAGTAAACCTCCTGAATTAAGATTTCAATCTCACTTTAGGATATTATATTTAGAATATTGGAATATTTTTAAATAGACAATGAAACACACATTGTAAACTTTGCAGCACCTCCGAATATTGAAATCTTTGAATGCATTCAAAATACGAGGTTGCAAATTTGGACTTTTATCTTATAATTCGAACAGGATAGTCCCAATGTTGAACAACTGCGAGTGATTCAGGTATCATCGGTTACAATGTGTGTATCAGCTTGCTCATCAGATGCCGAATGTGACGCAATTACTTTTCCAACATGTAAGCCGGTTATCTAAGTACAGTGAAGTTATTACATAATATGGTGTATCCAGTCATTTTTGTGAGGGAGGTCGAAGATCTAGTTTGGGCCCTTCCAAAAACCTGAACTTTATTAGCACTATTTTTTCTGTAACTTTTAATGAAAAATTGCACTCATTTTGTTTCTTGCAAGTTCACCAGTAAATTGAATTAAAAGTTATGGTGTCACTTAATTCACCTTTCTAGACACATTAGCAATGTCACAAAACATGAATGAAACTAACACATATTGTAAACACTTATTGATTATGATTAATGTATTTGCTAAGATTCGAGAGCAATTATAGCCGAACATACATGCAAGCTTATGAAAACCTCGTCAACCCCCTCATACTCGATCGGCAATGAGGAAACCGTTTACCTCCTGGTAAGTGGCACTTTGCATATTCTTAAACTGCATTAAACATTGCCGAATTGTTAGATATATTGATGTGTCTCTTATGCATTACTAAGAAACCTGTGCCTTGTTTTTATTTAAATTTATTTTTAAATTAAACTACAGGTAATTTATAAGTTTAAAGTATTCGTAAGTTTGATTTTAAAAAAAGCCACCCAAAACAATACACAGAAATAGTTTTGATATTTGTCCAGAGATGGCACTGCAAGTCGCCAACCAGATATCATATATATTTAAATAATTTTTTTTTTAATTGATAACTTTTATATAGTTATCCAATCTGATTACTTGCAGATCATAAAAAACTCATGCATCGACAATCTATGTATATAGGACAAATCATGCTCTATAAAAATGTTCATCAAGAGTTCCTTATGTTCTGTAAATGAGGAATATTTAAGATTTTAACATGAATTATAAACCGTTACAATTAAAGAGTTTTAACTGTGTATTTAGTAAAATTGTCTATAATGTAGGATAGGAACATTGAAAATTACAAAACAGAGACAACGACCCTGGAAGAATCCACTACAGAGTTTACTACGACCAAGTTACAATCAACAACAACTGCACAAAATCCCACAACGACCACTCATGAAATAACAACCACATTGCCATATACAACATCGACAACACAAGCTTTAAGAAATGCTGTACAACAGGAACCCATAAAACGACACCATGGAGCAGACATAATAGATGACAACTATATTCTCTTCTTTGATGTTCCATCAGTTGGAATAATTCTACTTGCACAAAGAAACAATCCGAGATATCCTATGTATCAAAAGAACATGCCAGATATTTTCCCAACATTTCAAGGTCAACCAAATGCAGCTTTCAACTACGATGGACAGCTCTATCTACAAAACATTACCAATGGTGAGTAAGATATCATTATCTTAATTGCATAGACCGGATAATTGCACATATTCTCCATGCCCTGAACTTTTGCCCTATGTTTTTTACATTACGTGAATCCGGATAAATGCACGTATTTTACAAGTCTCATGTGCAACTTTTGTATGGAATTGTGACCGGATTATTGCATAAACCGGTTAATTGCACATATTCGGCTTTCAGGGGTCGCTGTGCAATTAAGTGGGTTCGACTGTATAACCTTAATTTACATATGGGGTGCAATACCCACTTGTGTATATCATATGCAAAATTTCCATAAAAGTAATTTGTTTTAACAGGTACTGAAGGGGTGTGGCGCAAATTCACGTTGACAATGAACAACGACCAACTTGGTACAGCAATCGCACATGAGGAGGGTATCAGCCATCCCCAGATTTCGGGCGTTGTTGTCTACGCCACCAGGATTGGAATGGATTCTGTACTCATGAAATTCACTGATGGAAGCATCAAGTGTTACCACGGCGACGACATCAAGTGCACAAATTGCACAAAGAAAAGCCTTCTAAAACCGGCGTCGGAAAAATGCTTGGAAATCGCCACCAACTTGGGCACAGACCTACGGTACGCCAATGCTCGGTCCCTCATTGGACATTACAACGACTTCCTAGCCTACACTACCTATGACACTGTTCATAACATCATGACCATTCATAATTACGAAGATTAATGTCATTTATTGTTTTGGAGAACACACAATCAAGGCACAAATAAAACATGCACTCGTTACTCAAAGGGTCGAATGAAAAAGTTATGGTTTATCGCTGTCCCCAACTCTTTTGTCCCCTAACAAGTATGCACTGCATAAAACATACTGATACAAATTGTTTTTTCTGAAATACACTCACTTTGGCTTTTTCAGTGTTTTTTACAACAGTTTAAAAGAAAGTTATGAAAAATAAAAGAAAAAAGAATGTTACCTTGAAGTTTTTTGTTATGTCTAGTAAACGTCTGTGTAATTTTAAGTGTTTTTTTAAAAACATTAATTTGCAACAACAGTGTATGATGTAGTCATAGTGGAGCTCGTTTTTTTTTTTGTAAAGGTACTTACTGATGCGACTATATGTAAAGAGCAAATTGTATGTTTAAAAATAAAAATTTCACTTAATGTTGGACACAAGCTACGATTGTATTTATTTATTTCTAGCGTATTTTTTTCTTGTAAAAAACAAACGGAACATTTTAGTTGTAACATAAAAAATAGTCTAAATTATTAAGCCATCTAATTAACGTATGACTAAAAATGAAAATATCAATCGTTCATTTTTTAAATTGGCAAGGTATGGTTATTGCAAATCTTCCTAAACAAACCACTGTCCAGAATAACCAGAATCCCACGTATCTGAGATCCACTGTAATTTCAGAGATAACAATCGAATTATTTTCTATGATATATATAAAAATTCACGTTTTTGCATGATTGCCATATTTACTTGGGCCCCTACACCATTTGGTACTTTGGTGCTGACTGTATGGTACGAAAATTGAATGGAATTGATAAACAAGCACCCATAATCGAGTGATAGTAAAATCATGTTGTCATAATTATTTACGTTATTGTAGATATGTAGCCGAACAGTTATTTGCAAGTAGCCATTATTTGGACAAACGCTTAATCGGGCCAAAGTGTTCTAGTTCCATCATATCTCAATAAACCGGAATCCACAGTAATGACTAATGCATTCTGGTTTGGAAAGCAGATCAGAGACAAAAGAGTGTTCGGCGTCGATAAATTACACGAGTGACCAGCAACGCATCTTGCATAAAAATGCTATCGGTAACAGGGTACCCCAGGGGTGGACCCGGGCGAACCCCGATAAAGGGTACCCCAAAGCGTGCCCTCCTCTTCTAGCCCTACCAATCAGCAAGCAGTACGATTTTCAAGACGAGAGTTCACTGACTTTGGCATCTCCAGATTCAGCCGAAGAACAATTGTCTAAAAAATTCGGGCAGTGATTCCAGCTGAGTATAAATAGCCAGGGACATGGTCAACTGCTACTAATCAGCCCAGGTGGGACCCAAGTGAAACAGGTAAGATCACGACTTTTTTATATCGAATATTGAAAAAATTCTAATGTTTACTTAAGATATAATAAAATATGTGGCTTAGTAGCTTTTTTACCGAGAATCATTTAGTAAAAAACACTAATTTTGAGAAAAAAATGTTCAAACAGTCTTGTACAAAACTAACCCAAATAAGCACAAAGAAAACTTAGATGAAATAGATTTGGATGCAAAAAACAGTAAAAGTATTTATTATGAAAAAATAAATTTGTTTTGACGAAGAGAAGTAATCATTTTTGCGGTTTAAGACTGCTTTAAAAAAATAACAATTTCAAAAAATGTCCACTACTTTTAACAAAAGTAATTATACGTTTTTTATGTTAGAAATATGGTAAAATTATTTTAGAAATACGGCATTTGCTATTAAACAAGGTATCGTTCGCCAATAATTGTGATTTAGAATATGTTACAAGTTATTTTAGTGTATTTCTTAATTGGTAAATGTCGAAACAACTCAAACCAATGCACCTGAAATGAAACTTGAATAAATCAGTTCCATGTCATGCTCATAAAAAAAAGAATTTGAAATATTAATATTGGTGTACTTGATATTTATTTTGAAGCTTCGTATTGTATTTAGACTCGAATAAATCAACCAGAAACGTTAATATGCCTGTTAACATTTCTAAAATCGCTCATGCTTATAACATATTTTCAGCTTTTGCACAACTATGCACTTTAAATTTCTCAAGCGAAATTATTTTTAAAAGTTCAAATAGCATTTCATATTTTTTTGCGTAGGTAATTTTGTACAATATACCTACAAACGAAAACTGGACACGTTATATGCGTATAGATTCCTGGTTGTTCGAAACAAATTTCTCCTAAATAGATTTCATCAATATAAGCGTTGACTGTACTGTGTAAAATTTATCTTAATGTCCCCCTCATGGAAATAACATATTTTTAGTTTAGTTTTAAAAAACACCACATTAGAGGGCGCGATAAAAGTGTTCCTTATCACCATCCCATCTTTGGTAGAAGACAAACCATGGAATGTGCCAAAGATGTGAACAGAGGTTATTGATCATTAACTTCACAAAAAATAATAATATATTAATAAATAAGTTGAAAAATAAGATGAAAAAGTGTCTCGGTGAAAGTGGTGGTAATAACCTACTCTGAAAACTTGAAATTTATATCACGTCTTCCCGCCTTACTCTGATTACTTAACAGCTAATCCATTAACAGAAACCAGCTTACCAATAAAAACCAGTTTGTCAATGTTCGTTTCTTGGCATTATGTAAGCATATCAAAAGTTTTCCAACATCACCAAAGTGCTGGTAAACACCTGTAGGTTAAACACGAGAAAGAATTCACCTTGAAAAAATCCTCTCTCCTTAATGATACTGCAAGTACGTTCACCCGAACTATGTGCTGTTATTTAGCTGTCTTCGACATTATAACGACTTTTTTAGTCTAATATAAAGTAAAAATAATGCAATTTCTGAGCAACTATATTTATAATCCCACCATTTGAAGATTTCACAAATGAGAAGTTTACAACCAACGAGACATTTTAAATGTGTGAGATACAATGACTATTATATTAGTAGTGAATAAATCAAGTTTAGCATTCAAACTGAAATGTATCCATAGAAAAATAGCAGTGTTTTGGTGATATCGTTTAAAGGTAAAACTAACTCATGTTACATTACAAACAGCATAAATTTGTAATTTCAATGAAATTGGACCGTATAGAATTTGATTTCAATACATTTATAACCAAAGTAAAAACTTTATTCTGTTATATGCTATCTACCTGCAACCCTACAGCCGATTTGCAAGTATTCAAAATCATTACAAGAGATAAAAAATTGTTAACTGCTGGGAAACATGCGATACAAATATCGAACATGTTTACAAAAATTCCCTGCTGATGTTCATCTTGCAGCTTAAGTCAATAAAAAGTTAGTTAATAACTTCAGAAGATATTCAGATTGTACTGTTCCGTCCGTCCGGACAGCCAGTCAAAATGCACTGTACTTGCAAACCAATTCGAAAAGGGAAGTTGGAGCAAACCCATGCAGTGACATTTCAAAAACTTCAATCAAGAGAAATAGAGGAGGGATCTCGACCATACTGCATCTATATACCATATTCATAATGTTTGCAATAAATTGCATTTATGTGTTTTCTGCCATATACATGGATCTGGTCATGCATGGTCATTCATACATGAGCCTGTACAATTTTCCACACGTGATATCTCACCAAAAAAGTGAGGCAACCTTTTTCTTTTGAGAAACAACTATGTCCAGCTATTCTCTAGGAGCCCCTATGCAAATGATGTGACTCAAACCTGGCCAGGTTACTCATCCACTTAAAAGGATTCGACGAAAACGAAAACACGAAGAGAACCTCTGCAGAATATTAAAATGTACACGTAATTTCGGGCTCATTTTCCTCCCCCAAACGTCCATCAGCCACTGAACCCGAATGCTGGTCTTAACCCATGGACATCTACCATCAACATTTCAGCCGCCCCACCCGAAATTACTCTGGCTTCTTGAAACACCCATCCCCGCCCTTTTCGATTCAGGTGCGGCGTTTTTTCACTAGTGTTTTTGGACCATTTATTTAACAAGGAGTTCAGCGGTCCTAAAGAGGCTGGCATGCATGACGCATCCAAAATCTTCGATTTCAGAAAATTTAAACACCGACTCCTTCAACCCTTTAATTGGCCAGCGGCAAATAAACCCGAATAGACAAGAAAAACCAGTTCTGGTCAAAGACCAGAGCGCCATCAGCCATTCTGGAGCGAAAACAGGTGCCGAAACCGGGGTTTTGGCACCGTTTCGTGGAAGGTCAAATTACAGGGGCCCATTGGCCGAATTCGGGTGGGCCATTCACAGAAATAAACATGTCTTGATGCAAAAAACAATACATGGACTTCAGAAATTGGAAACATCTAGGCATATAGACCTATATTTTTCGCTAAAGATTGACAATTACAAAAACACCCATTTAGTAATTAACCCCATATAGTGGAATGGACACATGTTCTTATGTTAACATCATATTTGTTAGCATTATTGGTTTCAATGTTAAAACACGTTTATAACATGCATGTTTTCCGAATGTAACTTATGAAGACTTCGTCAAGTTAAGCATATCCTTTATAGAGTAGAAACCCAATAATGACCTACAATCGAATCCTCGTTTATGTATGACCTGTTATCAGAAATATGTCATTCCGTTATTATTAATAAGATGAATTTATCATGTTTTATATAGGACTGTGGTGTCACCCAACAAAATGGCTAACGTACTTTTACCGTTCCTTATTTGGATTACGCTAATTGCCCAAACACAAGCCGGTGAGAAATCTTAATTTGCATCTTTTTCAAATACAACCCAATTACGTACAATGAATCTAAAATGAACTAAAATCGTGAATAAAATCGTGAACAAAATCATTTTCCAGAAGTGTTCTGGAAGCAAGATATGGGATTATTCTCTGACTTTTTTCTCTAAATTTCGTTGCAGAACACCATTCACCTAGCAAGGGAAAAATAATTTGCTATTACAGCAACTGGGCAGTTTATCGCCCAGGCGTCGGAAAGTACACTGTGGATGACATTCGAGCAGACATTTGCACCCACATCATCTATTCGTTCACGGGCGTCCAAGAACAGACGTCTGAACTTTGGATTTTGGATGAAGAACTTGACGTTAACAAAGGTAAGTGCATATCAGTCTTTTATTGCTTTGGTGCTACTCCATGCATGCAATAAAAGCACCAGAAGTTCCAGAACATTAAGCAAAACATTCAACCCTTCAGTCTGAAAAACTTGCTGCATTATGCTGCTTTAGGAAATTTCTTAAAGTTTACTGATTTGAAGAAAAAGCACCCCCACCTGCGGACAATGGCCGCAGTAGGTGGTTGGGCCGAAGGCGGCCGGAAGTACTCCATAATGGCGGGCTCTGATGACTTACGAATAGGATTCGTGAAAAGCGTGGTGGCTTTTATGAAAAAGTATAACTTTGATGGCTTTGACTTGGACTGGGAGTATCCAGGAGCCACCGACAGGGGTGGAAACATGAAAGACATGGATAACTTCTTGTTTCTTGTGGAGGTTAGTTAATTACTATAAATGGGCAACCATTCTGATTTTGTTGATAATGTACAACATTTTCAGTACACCAACGGTTTTTTTATATTTTTTTTTATCCAAACTCTTATTTCAGGACCTTCGTGCGGCTTTCGATGCTGAACAAAAAGGCTGGATTCTTACTGCTGCTGTGGCAATGGCAAAATTCCGACTTAATGAAGGCTATCACGTGCCCGAACTTGCCGAGTAAGTTCCGCAGTAAAGCAGTCTTACACTTATCATTTCTTTTAAAAAAACTTTTCCGATTTACCTTGCTTAATTACTGGATTCTCCAGATTACTGGATTTTATTCACGTCATGTCTTACGATTTACGAGGAAACTGGGCCGGATTCGCCGATGTACATACTCCGCTCCACAAAAGGCCGCACGATCAGTGGGCATATGAAAATCTAAACGTGGTAAGGCCATACCCGTTCTTCTAGTTTGTTTTCATCAAATCATAGTTTCAGGATGGAAGTGTTATGAATATCGATGTGTATTCTTCAAATTCTCTGGACTTATAGGAAGGTGGACTCCAGTTATGGGAAGACTACGGAGCCCCACGCAACAAGATAGTCATGGGCATCGCCTTCTACGGCCGCACATACACTCTAGGCAGCAAAGAGAACAACGCCCTGGGAGCCCCAGTCAAGAAGTGGGACACGGAGGGCGGAACTCCAGGACCGTATACCAACGCCAGTGGCTTCCTTGCTTACTACGAGATCTGCGAGTACATCAAGACCAATGAATGGACCCTAAAGTACGACGACATCGGAAAGTGTCCTTACATGCACAAAGACAACGACTGGGTTGGGTACGATGACGTTGACAGTATCAATATCAAGGTAGGAACACATTTGTTGAAAACATGGCAAATGCATAAAGGCACCCAGCTCGGTGTTCACTCGTCAAAAACTGTTTCCGAAACAAATCCTAACTACTTATATTTTTTTAGCTGAACTTCCTCAAGCAGAAGGGATATGGCGGAGCAATGATCTGGGCGATTGACATGGACGATTTCAGAGGACTTTGTGGACCTGAAGACATTCTCCTAGAAACCATGTACGAAAGCTTAAAAGACTACACCGTGCCCCCACCCCCTGTGCGTCCCACAACAACTTCAGTAAGTTTCAATCAAATTCAAGAGGGACGATATCTATAACCAGTTGCATTTCTAATGTAAAATTTAAGATTACATAATAATGTCACCTTACCTTAACCATTGTAGAGTCCTTGGTGGCCAGTTAAACCGACACGTCGGTCCACAACGCCGTGGCTGACGACACGTTCATCAACGTCACAAGGAGAGGAGCGCACGACTCCAACCACAAGCACCACCACAGAGCATTCGACGCCACCGGTGAAAAGCAAGACGCCTGCAATCATCAAATCACAGACCACAACTGTGACCACAGAAGCATCATCTACGAGCACAACCACGGCGCCGAGCACTACCTTGGCACTGGAGAGGATAACGCCACGGCCCATTCCCATCAGTCCAGAAGTTCCACTGTGCCCTGGATCGGACGACGCCTTTCTCACGCATCTGAACTGCCGGAAGTACTGGTGGTGCCTAGCAGGAGAGGCCTTTGAGGTGACATGTCCGGTGGGTAACTCTTGGGATCCGACAACCAACCGCTGCGGCACCATTCATCGGGCAGGCTGCCCTACCACGAAGGACTTGGACCAAGACATCATCTCAGTTTCCTAACCAGGTCGGATACCACTTCTGCAAGTGTGTGTTTCTATTTTGAACCCTTTAATCAACAACTCACTATTGTAATAGCATGCCAGTAGTATTTTTTAACAGAGTCAATGTTATGTTGCTGTAATAAAACATTTTTGAAATATCAATAGTCTATCATTTAAAATTAACCCTTCATGGTAATGCACACTGCAAGAGATTTTCATGACAATTGAGCAAAATTTAAGATTAGAGTATTTCATAATAACGTCACCTTACCTTAACCATTGTAGTCCTTGGTGGCCAGTTAAACCGACACGTCGGTCCACAACGCCGTGGCGTACGACAGTTGTAGAGATTTCACTTTTTTGTGATTTGTAAAAAAATATTCAATATTACGTATATTTTCAGCAAATAACATTACCTGAAATTTATTAAGTTTTTTTAACGAATTTTGATGATTAATAAATTATCAGAAAATCCAAAAATTTCGCCTTTACTTTTGTTGGTTTTGTTCTATTTTAGACAAAATATAATTTAAGTTCTACTATGTCCTCTTGGTGCATTTCCTTAACATTTAGATTTTCAAATATGGTTGCTTAACATTCAAAAAACTGCATAATACGACAGTTTTCTTAATAAAATACTCAGCCGAATATTCATCTAAATGTTTATCACTCTTGATGGAGGACATGACAAGCAACAAATTTCAATCAATTGAAAATATAGATATCCTTCGACATGAATCTAAACACTTGCAAGAGGAGAAACAGGATCAAGCTTGCAAGTTAATTGATCAAATAAAGATTAATATTAACAAGATGAAGTAATTACAAACTGCAGAATGTAGAACCATCTGCATCAGCTACAGTTACATATATAATGTATCATTAATGGCGGTTCAACAAAAAAGGGAAAAATATGAAAAATACGAAAACACAAAAATTGTAATTAAAAAATAAAAAATAACAATTTTCATGTCGATCAAGAGCTTTTTTAAATCTTTGCAATAATCTGCAAAGTTAGAATTTCGAATTTCAAAAATTACTCGAAATATCAAAACATGAATAAACGTGAAAATTTTCAATTTTTTGTCAAAAGGTTCAACGAATCAGTATAATATCAGGATAATAGGAGTATCAAAATTTGGCTGAACCATATCTGAGGTCATCAGTTCAGACTTCCTCATAGGAGCTAAAATTTGACACCTATACCATTTTTGTAACAAAAATATTTAAATATTGCATCAGGGATATATGCAGCTTCATGCATATTTCTACTATATTTAAATAATTACTAATTTCTTCATAACAGAATCTCCTTGAAAATGTGCTGTTTCTGTGAGCACAAACTAGCAACTCCAACCTTGAATTTTCTTTTTCAATTTGTTATTGCTAAAGCCTATTTAAAAACAATAAGCATTAGCAATAAAAGTTATACAGTCAATTTTAATTCACAAATTTTAAAAATTTTATATTATCATACCTGAATCAAAAAATGCTTTGCCTTTTCAACAAATTGGTCAGATTAGCTAAAAACCAACTTTGTGCTCTCCGCTTTATTACTCGCTAATGCAAGTAAAACGTGAATCCTTTTTTTAAATTACGAGAGTGGGACATTTAATAAAACAAAACTAGAAAAACCTTGGATTTGTATGCAACACTTACCTCCAGTATTACCCCACAAACCACACTTTAAAAAAATAGATCACGCTAGCGTGCTTTCGCGATATAATGTCGATATCATTGCTTGTTTTTTAGAAATACTTTTTAAAAATGCCAGTGTCATTTAAGTGACAGAATCTGTTCACATACTTAATTTGCGCAGTAACTATTATATTTTTGTTTGGTCATAATTCATATATTTTTGTTCGAAAATATGCAAAAAGTACTTTGCACAATAGGATTCATAAAATATATTCTGGAAAAAATCTGCCACTTTCGTGCATACTGGCAGCACCAGTCATTTACAAATCAATCAAGACTCCTAAAATGACGTTTGCAAAATATATTGGCTGGAAAAATACTCCAGGAAAAAAACGCTGCTTTTTAACATACAACGTCTCATTGTTCTTAAAACTTTCTTGGAGTTTCAAAAGGTTTAAGGAGAAACCATATGTTCAAAAGCTTGAGTTTTGTGTTATTTTTAATCACTATTAACTCAATAACGCCACACTGAGCCGTAACTATTATACGGATTCTAAATTAAGTCTCCGATCAATAAAAAAGACAGAAATCAAACTTAAAGATCATCTGATACAGTCTCTGGAAATGGCAGATTTCTCGTAAAACGAAAGTATCTCAGAAATATAATTTAAAATTCTCCTAACACTACAAACTTAATTGTGGTGAACAAAGCATGTACATATTAGTTTGTGCAGTGCAGCTGTTGGAATCTAAGAAGAAAATGGCGAAAAAAAAAAAAAAAAAAAAAAAAAAATGATTTACTCAACCTTGAAGGCAATTGCTAAATAATGCAGGGAATGACAAGTTATGTGTTGGTGTCTGGACTGTTTTTGGAGGATCATGGCTCGCTGGCAATCATCGCTTACGACGGCAAGTCCTCTTGTGTTCCTCCTTCCAATGAAGTTGTTGGCACTCTGTGCTGCAATACGAGGTATTCCAACAGCAGTGGTAGATGGCCTCGTTCTCGCAGTTGTAGCACTAGAAAAGCTGTAACTTAGTCTTGTGTCCCAATAATATCACATATCAAGCATAAAACATAACAGCCAATATGAAAAGGGGATATTCCCTTTTTGGAAACCAGGCATGGGAAGCAATTTAAATATGTGGAAAATATGCTGACAGCGACATTTTGTCCTACACGACATCATTTCACAAAATCTAATATGAAGCTTAAGAATGGAGAGGAAATTGTTACCCATTGCTTTTTCTTGATTTCAGACACCAGTTGCTGATGTTTTGCCAAAAGCTCCTTGATTTCTTGGTCGTGGATTTCCTTGCATCTATTCTCAGTTTCCAGCACAACCCGTTCAACTTCCTTCATCAACTTGTCGGAAGCATGGTCCGAGAGCTTTGTCTCCTTTTCCTTGAGTTTTTCCTGAAACTGAACATACAGAGGCTGTTTATTATTGGTGAAAATTTCACAAATTCTGTGGTAGTCGTGCAAGTGGCAGTAACAGTTAAAATTACTTCCTTTCAAAGTACAACATATATCCCACCTAATTCACCTTCCCTATTCACTTCTTTGACAATTAAAAAAGGTACAATATTAACTAATTAAAAACCTTTAAAAGTCAAATTAATTTGTAATTAGACTTATAAATTAATCAAATTTTCACATACAGTCAGGAATTAAAAAGTAAGAATAGCAATTAGAAATAGATGACCAATAGAAACGTTCACCAAACAAGAGTTATCTGGGATTTTTTCACAGGAAGAATGAGAAAAGGTATTCTGAGATCCTTCGAATGCGGGTAAAGCACACTGTACCATTTAATTACATACACCACCTCCAAAAAATTTTTATAAAAACTTTTTAATGTTGCTCACTAACAGCTGAAACTCTAGAAAATGGCTTGCTTTCAGGTAGAGGGCATTATTAATAGGCGAGTTACAAGTGCTTTACAAGTTAGTATCCAACAAGCAAAATAGTCACAGATAGGTTGCAGTTTTCAAGTAAACCAAGAGAAACTCATTTGCTGAAAACGGAAGCCTGAAAATCCTTACTTCCGTCTTTAGGGCTTTCAAGGCGTTCTCCTTTTCCTGCTTCAGGTCAGCTTGCAAAGATCTCTCCAACTCGCGCGTGGCTAGGGCAACAGCTTTAGTGATAGCAACACTTTCAGAGGTTGGCACTGGATCTGTCTGGACGTATTTTGAAGGGGATTTTGGTGGGTGTATCTGGAGATACAAAAAATACGTATGACGTCCATTGCACTAGCATAAAAAACCAGCAATGCTAAATTGGGAAAATAGGTTTCATAGTCCGTTTTTTAGTAGATAGCTCCTACATCGCCAGCGATTTAGACATCTTTGTTAAACTGACATTAATGAATGAATGGGAATTTTAAGAGCAATTTTGTGTGCCTTGAGTTGAAAATGATAGAAAAACAACAGTTTACATATAGGTCTATTGATTACAATCATTCGCTAACTTTAATTCTGTCTAATAAAGATGTTGATTAGCATTAATTAATTTGAATAACCTGAATTAAAATCTCCTAGCTCCATTGTTGCAATAAAATTAAAACTTGATTCGTGGAACGCAATACTTATTAATTTTAGTTTGTGAATTTTGACATTTCCCTAAGCCACTATGGTTAAAATCATGTTGGAATAGGGAATATTTCCGCGAGTTGAAAAAGGTTGTAAGGGCATAAAGAAATAGTAAGTTTTCATTATTTTTACTAAAAAAACCCTTACGGTACGACACGTTCAGTGCAGCGATTTCCAAAAGAACATTTGTTTTTAAATTCATATTTTACTATAAATCCAATAAAACAATGCTTATAAAATGGAAATTCCCTGAACGAACTAAAACGAGGAAATTCCCTGAACGAGCTAAAAAGGGGAAATTCCCTTTTTCCACAGATGCAGGACTGACTAAATAGGCCACCTCTTCACTTATTTACAAACTAATAACTAGCTATACAAAATAGGAAGAAATAGGAAGAGTACAGTACCTTTTCTTCCTATTTCTTTGAATTTTTCAAGTGTGGCGGAACTGACGATTTAATACTAATTCGTAACTTTAAACCTCAGGAAACTAAATTGTGGTTTGCGTGACCAAACAAGTTTGGTGACTACATGTTATATAGCAAGGATGATTCATTCCTTGAAGCGAATTCCTCCTTCATAAAAACTCCAGCTTAACCTCATTTTACTATCTATTATCAAGGTTAAAATCTACTATGTGTATGTTGACATACCGATTTCATCTTCTTTTAATGTTTGCACCAAATTAACCTATTGCAATACCCTCACCTCTGCAATAAATCAGCTTCACTCATTTCTCCACCCAAGTGCAAAACGAAACTTTGCTCTTGAGGTTCCTCCCAAATAAAGGGCCTCAAGTCTTATAAGTAGGCTCCAGTTTAATATAGGGCATGTGCCCTTCCTGCCATATTTTAGCTATGGAACTGTCGAATACGCTACAAAATTATTGGATAAAGTTATTAAGTAATCCAATTTTGTCTTACAAAAAAATTTATCTTGGGGCTACACCGCAATCATATACCACAAAAAACCTAAGCATAGTCTTACGTCAAAAAGCAGAAATTTGGACCCTTGAGATTGAGGCCCCTAAGCACTGTTTGCTTTTGATACCCTATAGTAATAAAGGCACTTAATACTAGTCAAAAATGTTATTAGGACAAAGTAAGCCCAAAGTGTAATTACATTAAGATTAAAAGGCCCATCGATATTTTCACCGATTAAATTTCCAGCACAGAATGATTTATCTATCGCAATCTTTTTCAGATTTATTTTATTTTTGAAATAAACTGAAAAATTTGAAAAGATTTGAAATATGCACTATCTTTTAAAGAAGCATTGCATATAGGGGAAATGTATTTACAGTAAATAATCATTTTTAAAGCAAGACCACTGCTAGAAACCTTATGCACAGCAGGCATCTCATAGTTTGATTTTTCTAACCATTTGTTGAATTACTTATACAAACTTAACTAAAACTAAATCTGCCACCAAAATTAAATAGATGAGAGGTAAAACTTACCGAATTCGACGTTTGGATTCCCACAGAGATTTGAGAAACGATAACGTCCAACTGACTAGAAGACGACACGACATTCAAATCGTCAGGCGTTGGCGTCTACGCAGAAATGAAAAAACCCGTAAACGTTAGTCAAAAATCGATGCATGGGGATAGAAAACAAATGCCGATCGAGAAACAAAAAGTACAGGTCCACAACTACCAGCACACATATTAAACACATTCAAACACGGAGAAATAAATTAACGTAACATTAGGTTTTCCTAATGTGAAATATTTTTTTAATTCTAAAAATAAATTAGGAAATTCAAAATGATTTGAAATGCAAAAGATCTAATAAAAGAAGCTTAGCACAAAAGCTATCAAAGTTAATTAATTTTTTAACTAAACAGGAAATGTAAAAATTCATGGGTTGCATTTAGAGACTACACTTGTCAAAGCTATGAAACATACCCTGCCATGTCCAAGGTGTCTTACCGAACTGGATACTGGTAAGTCAGGAACACTGGCCTTGCCATCATTTGTGATGGCATTTCTCGTCACGGATGACACTCGCTTCTTTGGCTTAGGTTCATCAGGCTCTGATGACTCGCTGGGACCCGCATCTTCCAAAAGTCGCTTCACTCTCACTTTGCAATTTGTTCTAACTCCTAAGGGAGACTGTGCTTCTCCCGAGAGCAGCAATTTGTCCGTTTGTGTTTGGGAGGCTGGTTTCTTACTTGTTGATGCCCGCCTTAAGTCTTCCGAATTTGTCTCTATTTTGACACACTTGCCAACCTTGGAGTTGGGGCTATTGATTTCAAATAGTCCATTGTTGTCAAAGTCCAGTAGAGGCAGGGGTTTCCCCGAACTGCTATCCTGATTTTGTATCCTTTCAGGAGCTTCAGATTTGACCTTCCCGACCCGCTTGGGGTTTGTTCTTCGAGAGGGGTTCAACTGAGAATTAGAGTCTTCGCTGGCATCGCTAGAGCACTCTGGTTTCATTGGCAAGCGAAGTGATTTTGGGACGCTGCTGGGCGGCCTTCTCCGCGTCCGTTCTTCTGCCATGTTAGGGGTTCCTCGAGGCGCCCCCGTACCTTGGGAACGTAGCATTTTGACCGGCTCTGACTTCCTTGTGGGCTTTGATCTTTCATCCTTATCCTCCTCGCTAGCATTCTCCTCGAAGGAACACTCCATGGAGGGTTTTGCAGACATTTCTTCACTGCTTGAGTCTTTCTGAGGACTGTCGGAGTTGAAAGGTAGTTTCTTCTTCCTTGATCTCTCCGAGCGGCGAATCGGTGTCCAATCGTCGAATTGCTCGGACAAATCTGCTTTTGGGCTGGATCTTGCCGATACCGATCTGATGTAGCGGTCAATTTTTTTAGGCAGATGGTCATCTTCGCTCTCTACTTCTTCATCAGCGGAACTCGCAGACTTCGGAACTGGTTTCCTGTAGATCAAAGAAGAAACCCAATTACCAACCCCTACCCTTTATAGTGTTCCCAACCCGTCATGCAACTTTACAATTGAGCGAAAGAACAGAAATGACTACTTGCAATGGACCGATTTTCTTTCGTTTGGCTAGAATTTCCTGGTGTTTCTTCATTTCATCGCAAGCTCGAGTCCACGACGTCGACCTCTTGCCTCCCAGAGAACTTGGGTTGCACGTGATTGGCCGTACATTTGCCTTCTCCACAGTAGCTCTAGAAGGTAATTTGACATTAAAATTACGAATGATTGACTTCACGAATGCACTAAAGATTCCAAGAATATCGACTACATTACCTTTCGTGTGGCCCTCCAAAAAAGCGAACATCATAGAAATTGCCGGAATTCATGACTCGAATCACCTTTGCTGGCCAAAAGGGGTACCCCTTTTGTTTGGCAAAAACAAGCTCGTGCGGTGGATCCTGCAAAAACAACGAAGCTTAGCCAAATCTTTCAATCAACCGTCCAAACAAACCAAGGGCTAAGACTAGTGGGCAGCTTACGCAAGGTTGGCAAAACCAGTAACGGTCATTCTTCTCATTGGACATGCGGTAGCAGTCTTGGCACTGCTGAATTTCCTTCAAGTCGTAACTACAATCCCTCAACATTTGCCTGGCCATGTCGGCAACAGAGCTGTCCACTGAAAAAAAGCGTTCAGTTAAGACAAATAATTTAAAATATGCACAAAACTAAGCAAGTTTCTTCAGGTTGAATTTTTGCCGATCAGGAAATCGATTAATTACTTCCGTAAAATTTCAATGTAGCTGCAGCGTATGAAAAAACTTGCTTAGAAATTCTGGAAAAGCTAGAGAAATATTACCTCCGTAATAGATCACCACATTGTGCACCATGTTCTGCACGTCGGCTTCAAATTCCTCCAGACGGCGGTACTTCCTCTGATTCGCCCTCTCTTCCAGCAAGGCCATGTCGACATAGTTGTAGATCAAGCATTTTTCCCGCCAAAGGTCCTCCTTTTTCGGAGGGTCACGATTCAGGTCTTTGCAAGGCTAAAGTGTGAAGATAATTACATGAGTTCGGCCGTCGACATAATAGAGGTAGTTTCTAGAGGTCCTAGCATAAGCATGGCGGCTTGCCCTCCTGTTCACTAGAGGCGGCCCTTCAACACAGTTAAACTTTACACATTACTTAATGATGAGATGAAGCTTGATTCGTTTAAATGTTGCTTAGTAATGCAACTACGTCACGTAATAATTTCATGTTGAGCATCGATGATACGGTTTAGATGAGATCGGATTGTAACAGAACACAGCTGGGATAACAAACATGGAATTTGACGGAAGCGCTGCTATGTTGCACATTCCACTCCAGATATACAAAAAAAGAGATGTGATTGAGCACAAGCATGGGATGCGATGGCACAATGATAGCATGTCACGAGGTGTCATCCAGACTTGATTCGTGGCACAGTTGCATTACTATATTTTGTTGCAATTATATCATTGTGTCCATTAAAACTAGGATCATACAAGTTCCACTTTCCCACAATATCAAAAACATCAGCAAAAACCTTAAAACTAAATCGCTTAGTTCTTGAAGTGCAAGCCTATAGTATACAGGAGGTCACGGCAAGCTTTACATAACATAAGGACCAAGATGACGATTTCGTCTGACATAGAACCACCCATGCAGAAGGGGCAGCAGCGAGCACATGCTTTGCTCGTATGCAAAAGTGGCATGTAAAGAAACAAGTTAGCAAGAAAACGTCCAAAAAGACATCGAATCTACGAATTTGCAAATTTGGAACAACCTGGTGACGAGTAACGGTGCTCGTGTAACTGGGACTCCGCTGCGTGTCGGGCCTGCCTAAGTATTCATAGCAGCCACCTGCACTAACCTTCTCCTTGAGCCGATTGCAGGTGTAGCCCAGCAAGGTGTTGAGGTCGTCTTTTTTTATCTTCAGTGAATTGGGGGACTTCAACACCTTCAAAACCAAAGAAAAATCAGTTAGGGCCATGATAACATCAGGCAACAGCAAAAATCGATTCAAATTGCTGAAAAAAAGCTTAGTTAAGAAATTATTTTGCATGCATTTTAATTTGACTACAAGTTATTTTATATTATTTTAAATGTTTTCATCTGTTTAAAAAGAGAAAAGTGCCAAACCCGATTGCAGACATAACGGCCAAGAATATGCGAACAAACTTACCACGCAAATGGGACAAATAAATTTTTCAGTTGATGAACTTTTGATTAAGTCTTCCCTGTTGCAGCATACCGCATGGTAAACACGGAAACATGTTTTACAAGATAGCACGCTTCCGCCCTTATGACAATTGAAGCAATACCAATCATGACCATCCCTTTTCTATAAATATACACAAAAGGTTAAAGGATGTTACAAAGTATGGACAGCAGAACTATACACAATCCCGATAACTTGGAAAAGCATCCACAAACATGGAATTGTAAATTCTTTCCGTATTTACCAATAATTTTCATCTAACTAAAATGATATCTTTTTATTGTACAACATTTATTTGTGCATTTTTATTTTCCATCAAATGTCGCAGCGTATTGAGATTAAAAGTATAATTGACATACCGAGAAATCGGGTTGTTTTTGTGGCAAGTGATAAATGGTTTGCTCAACGCCCACTTGACTGCCCTTGCTTCCAATCTTCTGAGTCGTGTAGAGCAAATTATCGACGACGGCCAGCTTCACCTGCCGTGCAGCATCCTCTGGAAACGGGTCATTTCGGATAATTGTTAGCGAAGGTTTAATAAGTCAGTAATAGCTTTTACATATGCTCTAAAAAAATTGCAAACAATCTACGCGAAATACGACGGCTATTTGAATATTTGTTGAAATCGAGCATAATGAAACAAAACCTTTATGCATTATTATATTTGTCGATGTTATCACTGTTAAAACAATAATAACACCTATTCCAAAGGTGTTACAGTGGCCTTAAACCACATCCTAATCTCATGCAGCTATTTTAAAACATTGATGACATTGGTATTCCAGGGTTAACCACCAACCACCCTTGGGTGTTATCAAAACAAACATATTCGCTGTGTTTTCATTGTTCCAACTGAGTTTTTTTGTCTCAAAGATAATGATAATTAGCCTCATTCTAACAATTAAGGGCTCAAACACGGAAACACTCCTTTACAAGTCACACAGCTCAAACCCCATTTTTGATTTTCCTGGGTTAAGCAAATGTGACACTTATTTAGGCGAGACCTTTGCATATCCAATTTATCTGTTAGGATATGGTACACTCGATGGAGATGCCTATAGCTTCAGAAATCTTGCGCACGTTGAACATGTATGTATGGTCGACGAAAAGTATACCATGGACTTTGTTTTATTGGTGGCGTCCATTGCAAGAGTTGTCTTATTATCAGTCACATTTAAAAAATGTTACCCACTTGCTCAAGGGTAAATTTGGAGATGAAGGCACCCAAAATTAAAAACTAGAGAACTATTGATATGATGGACTTTCAGACCTCTTCAGAACACTAATATCTTGGTATAGTGCTGGCAACTTCCGGGGTGCATCAAATTGATACTACTTTCAGAGGATGGCCAAAGAGCTTGCAAAATCCATCAGAAAGTAGCCTTATTCTGGCTGAAGTAACTTTACTTAATGGACAATGACTGAGTCATGAGTAAATGCACATTTGGAATGTCTTACCTTCTTCCATGCCATGCTTCTTCTTCAAGATGGAAAAAATGCGCTCTAGGGAGGATTGCTGTTTGCTTTGAAGGATAACAATAATGGCGTCCCAGATAAGCTGCACAGTTTGGGGGCAGGAAAGCCTTCGCTTGGTGGATTCCATGGCAGATCATCAGGGCACTTAAGACCTGCAAGTGGAACAAATGACCAATACGATTCTGTAAATCTAGCTGATGATTTAAATGTAGCGAAATTACATGTTAGCTACATTAGAGGATTCGTTCTTGACATAGTGTAGGCCCATGACATTTTTTTTTATACATGCACAGTAACACATAAAAAAACATTGAAGGAGTTTGGCCAGAATGTTTTGATATTTTTTATTTTAAAAAATCCAAAGCATTTTGATAAAATAAAGGAATGATAAAGACAGCTGGATGACGTCTTGAATTAGACGAAATATGTACATTTCTTTAATAAATACATGATGACTATCAATATAAAAGTATCTCCTATGGATTTATTAGCAAAAAAAGATGATAAATAACCCGCAGGCACAGTACATATCTTACAACATTGAACACATCGACATCCTGTATACACATTCATTCCTAAATCATAATCACAGCTTTTTTAATCGTGTCAGCGTGTCCATGTATAATTAACGAAATTCCTTTCCAACAAAATATATTTCTTCTTTTATGTCCACCATCTTTGTCAAAGACAATCCCTCTCAAGTAATCTAATGAAGCCATATTTTGTTCCCCTTTCATAGGGACCAAATGAATTGGGGTCCAAACAGAAGATCCAACCACGACTTCAGGTGCCCTTATGTTTGGATATAATCCCCCACGGGCGGGGGCTGTACCTCAAAGCAGCTGGAGGTAACACTTCCATACATGCACGTATGCAAATTGCACAAAATGGCCGCCGCCTTGTACATTTCAGGAACTCCCTGCAAGCACATCTTCTGGTTCTTGTGGTAGTCCAAAAATCCGAACAGTGAGGTCATCTTGCCAGCCCCCCATTCCACGGAGTGGCGCACGGTGTTCATTTGATTGTTGAACAACACTTGGTCTCTAGTGAGAGCAGTTGCGCCACGGGGACGGTAAGGGCCAACGAGGAGGCGCGGGCGGTAAGTGTAGCGCTGCTCATGGTAAAGTGCATAGGTCCGGTCTGCGGGAAATTTCATGAAGTCTTCCAATTGTTTCACCAGTAAAGACTCGTCCAGAATGCCTAACAGAATATAATCATACGCCATGTTTCATTTGCGATTTTGGCTCATTTTGCCAACCTGATAATGAAGGAAAGGTACCAACATACTCTTGTCATGAAGTCCTCCCTCAAAAGGCCCAGCCAGGTTGAGAATCAAACCATCCGGGGTATTCACAGACTGGAACTTCATACAGTGGTAAAACTCAATGGCGGAGAAGTGCTCTTTCCGCCTCACAGTGGGGCGACAGATGCGATGGGACGTGACATTAAGGATGCCCCAACAGTCAGGACGTGGTACCCCTCTTTTGCCCATGGCCTGTGATTTCAGGGAATCGTCGTCTCATGAAAGGTCCAGCATTTCAATTGAATTGAGGTGAAAATTCCACATTAACAATGTACTCGTACTGTTTACAAAAAGTAAAAAGTACATGACTATCTACCTACTATGATAAATTTTCTTCTCAAAGATTGTTTAAATTATTTTGTTTGCAAAGATTGCCATTGAACGTTATTTAATTGCTGTAGTCAAGTAGAAACAGTACGAGTACAAGAATCAACGTTGTATTTTTATTCCGTAAGTACCTGAGCATATTCTGCTAACTTTCCCTCATTGAGCCAGGGGTGACTTTGCAAACTGTCGAGTTTAGAACCGAAGTTGTCACAAATGTGCTTCATCACTGTGATTACCACTGAAGAAATAACGGATATGTGCCTGCCGAAGACGCATTCCAGGTCCCGGAGGCGGCTTGGATAGTAGAGCCTGTGCAGAGTAATGGCCAGGGCTTCTGGCGCTGCAACATGGGAGGCAGATATCAGTGATCACGTGATGTCATTTGTAAATTTTGTAGAAATGACCATTAAATTAAAAAGCTCATAAACCCAACACCCATTACTGTTAAAAATTCGAAAGTAGCCAATGATCACAAGATAAAGTTGCAACTTTTCGTTTTCTGCCTAATACTCTACAGTTTAGGACCTACAGGTAAGTAATTACTTATTTTTAAATAAAATTTTAAGACTTTGTTGTAACATTTTAAGGTTTGGAACTTTCAGGTGGGTTGCAGGAAAAATTAATTGAACGGAGAAATTTCACCTGCTCATAGTCTCTCGAGGTAACATTTTCGTGAAATTCTTTCTTCGTCATGCATAAATACGTTTGCATATTTCAGCAGCTCATTCGTTTTTGTTAACTAGAGCAGTCAGAGAGACTCTCCATGACCTACCAGGAACTTTGGCATACTGCTTGGTTTTAACGGTGTCCGGAAACCCCAGTAAGTTGGCCAAATGTGGCAGATCATGGTGTTTGAAACTGGGGATTTCCTCACGTTCCTGAACCTGGATTTTATCAATATCGCTTGTAGCCGCATTCTCCTCATGGTCGCCTCCTTCTTCCTCATCTTCATCAAGCAGAGCTTCCAAGATACAACCGTCTTCCATCTCCTTCCAGCTCAGAATCCGGTGGCCTCCCATCAGGATGAGCTGGTCCATGGAGGAGCCTGCCGATTTAATCGGGCAACCGTTATTTCTGTCGCAGTGATACCAGCTGCAGGTCCCATACACGGAAGGTAGTATGCAAGAACAAAAAATCCAAGCATGAGCAAGGAATTTTCAGGAATTTGAAAGGGACGTCGTCTTGGTCACATTCATAATTTCGGATTACAATTAATTCACGCAACCCAACCAACTTTTCAGGCGAATTCGTCGGACACTATTCAAGGAAAAACCCCTCAATATTCTTGTCATGGGTGAGGCACATGTCTATGTCTCTGGATAGAAAGTGTCGAATATCAAGTTATGTTACTGTCTATCCAGCTAATTATTACGATGAACTGACGGATAACTGTCAATATTCTACTTTTTTTAAAATAGATTTTCAAAATCGACTGAGGTCGTGCTAAGTTCATTTCCTTTGATTGCTGTATGAAGTCTCGCCAATTTTACCTAAGCACAACCACTTGAAGATGTCAATTAACTACCCCGAGGTCCTCACCACGGGTATGACAGTGGACGTTGTTAAATATAAGATATTAAGCAAACAATAACTAGACTCAGGCATCGTTAAACAAAATTGGTAATTTGGCACTTCAGTATAGTCGGAGTGGACAAATCAAACCTATAATCTAGAAAATATTGAAAACGCGTGTTTATTGGAATTTATAGACTGATAGTGCTCTCATTGAGTAAGTATTCAAAAAGAAACTACAGCTTGTCGTGTTTGCAGAGGGCATTTTAGTTACTTCAAAACTACATTGTGGGCACATAGCGTGAACAATCTAAAAATATGATGGCTTGTTCAATTCACACCTATTTAGTCCAAGCCACATGGAGACGCTTTCGAACTCCAGCGGAGATTCAAGTATTCCACAGATCTAACCACAATCATGTCCAACCAAAGTGGAGATTCTTTATTAACTTCGCTTCTGCCTTCACAACAGTAGTCCACCTTACTTATTGGACCTACTTTAAAGATTGGTTCGTGCTATACAAATTGTCCATGCGGTTTTGGAAGTCATACCCGCCATCCAGGATGGTGTTTTGTCCTGGTCATGCACATGCGACAGGTTCATCACAATCACGAGTATCATCGGTAATGTGCAAGGGTCGGCAAACTTATTTGTAGACTGGCCATACTGGAAATGTTTTTAGGTCTTGTAGCATGTGTGACTGGGTGAAAGTTAATTATTATGTACATTACATTCGATGGAGTCGGCGTGCAATATGACGACGTACGTGTGTGGCTATTGACCTTTGATGGCGTCAGTCACGTGTTATTATTTTTTTTTTAAAACGACCCAATATGAAAGTTGCTGATTCCTACACGTTGCTTTCAAAATGGGAAGGGAGCGAAATCTTCTGTTTGGGCCCCTAAAGTATTTCATGACTTTATAATACCGCCCATGAATCGGCTATCATGAACGGTATGGATTGGAAACACTTGATTCCAATACAGTTCGTAGAATAGCTAAGCCATGTAGTCCTAAAATTACCCATTGTTTCAAAGAATGGTTTTCCATCGCCATTTGCGTTTGTTTATTAAAAATTGAATACGAAAGGCAATGTATTCGGGAAGGGTTAAAGATCCGACATGGGCGTACATTATAGCCGGCTCGGCGGCGCGGATAAATGGCAAAACAAAAAACAACGAAAACATACCAACGCAACCACAGATACAACACAACGAGAACCCAAAAACAGACACAATCGCAATGATAAAAAATTATCTTCAGATTTCTTGAAAAATACGTCGAAGCGGTGGCGCGCAGAAACGTAAGCCTAATCCCAGTTTCCGCGATCAGCATAGCGTACAATCCAATTTCCCGAATAATAATTAGCCAAAGAGAATTCTTACCTCATCAACTGCCTCGTCTTTTGGTTGTATTCCGACTACTTTGTTCACGGTAAAGTCACTTAAACGCGAAAAACCGACAGATTATGTTTTCAACAGCACACGACTGACACGAACCGCACGCCAACAAAGCTGAATATCTACAGACGGACGCAAGCTGTATAGCCGTATGAAAGAGGAAGCACTTTGGGCGCCATCTAGCATCGAGTTTAAGCATTATATCTGACATGTACGTACATGTTTTGCGAATTTGCTTTTAGGTCCTTTTTTACTAACTGGCAACTGTTCGGGCATCCATCTGACGGCACACTAAACAAGGCACTAATAATTGTCATGCCATGCCGTCAGTGATCCTTCTTGGGCCACAATACAAAAATATTACTCGTTATACTGTACGTATGCAGTAGTATTTGTATTTTTACAAATGCACTGTCCATGCAACAGTACTTTTTTAAATTTTTGCTTCACCTGTTTATTAAAGAATAAAGTAATATTAATAAAAAATGTATTTACTCCATAGGCAACGGCAAGTATTTCCAAACAGACTTCAAAGTTTTCAAATTCAACGGATTGCAAACTTCACTGATGGTTTTTTTTCCTTAAAAATTCAATGACGAGGGAACAAGTTTGTTACCATACATTATAGATCCATTTATTTTTTTAAAAATGACAGTTTTTTTTTGCATTCACCAATATTATTGACTTCTAAATTATATGAAATTCGAAAATACATGCCAGTTTCACGACGAGCTACTGGAACTGGCTTCAGTCTTTTTGCTGGAGCGCTCTGAAATTGTGTCCAAAATTTCTTTTCGACTTGCTTCAGCTAATTCCACTTCTTTATTTATTTCCTCAAGTACCTGTTTGATGAAAAGAAAGTTATCGTTACTCTGAGCACAATATCTTGTTCGATTTAACACGTTTGATTTCATTATGACATAAATTACCATTTAAAATCTAATTATCGTATAACGTATGCAAAGTTATTTGATAAATTAGGTTAAAAATAATAAATTTAAAACTTTCAACAAAATCTTTTTTTATCCTACTTCATAATTACAAGTAAAAGAAATAATGAATGTATTTTACAAAAATAACAAAAAATAGCGTACCTGATTTCTAAATGTCGAATCTGTAATTGAATCGAGATTGATTTGGACATTATAGAAAGCGCCCCAAACAGCAGTTTCCATACATCGTGCTGCTACCTGTAAAACAAAACATTTAGATTTAGATACAGGCTTATTCTCAACACACGTGGGCAAGGAAAAAGATTCTAAATCAAGTATCTACCTGCATGTCGGATTTGGCAACCGGATTGCCCACCTTCGCCAGTTCAAGCAATGATGGCCATATTTTGCCAACAGTTTTGGCTAAATTTAAAGGCACGTTGACGGATTCCTTGAGAGCCTGTTGTACAGCCACTTCCTTTGTAGCGACTAATTCGGGAGTGTCTTTTGGCAGTCGCATAGCCTCCTGAAGAACAGAACACATTTAATAAAATAAAAATATCACAATAAACGCAATACATATTTCCCACATACCCACAAAAATACAATTTAAATGATGGCTATATCATAAATTCAACTTTTCAGGATTTCTAGCAATAATTGGGTTTAAACAAATTTGGATTTTGAAATAAACATCAGTTTTCATACCAAGTAATCATTGAATGCATCGGTATCAGCATCGATAAACCCTATCAATTCTTTGACGCCACTGTGGAAGACAGGGATCAAGCTTCTCATGGTTGCATCCAGAGCTTCCCATTGTCGCTTTCCGTAGGTCATTAACCCTACCATGGTGCACAATGCAGCACCCTATAAAATAATCATTCCATAATTGAAATTCGACTAATTGGAAGAGTAATTCCATAGTAAACAAAAATATAAACAGAGAAATTTTAATAAAAATGATTAGTCTTTTCTCAAATTTGTCAACTTAAGCTTTATCCTAATTTTGAATTTCTTCCATTTTATTGAATTTATCATGAAAAATATAGTCTTAATTGACTTAATGACATAAAAAATATAATGTGACCTACCAGCGATCCAACTAAAGCAGACACTGATCCACCACCAGGGGTGGCCGTTCGTGCTGCTACATTGTGGATAAAGTAGTTCACGGTCTTACCGGCCAGATGACCAACAGCGGTTGATTCGAGATTATATTCAATGATGCGATCTTGAGGGTCAAAGGTTCCAAAAGTATTCAATCCAAGACGGTTCATGGCCTGCAATAGCACGGTGTCATGAATTCAACTTTTTACATCGTGACATCAGTCCATACAAATCATACCAAATGTATTTTTTGATCTTCTTCCAACACGAAAAGATTTTCTTTTTCGATGTAATATTCGGCCACTTGCAGGATGGCCTGAAGTGGCACCATGCCGACAAGTTCAGAACCAGTTACTGCAACTTTTAATTTTTCAGCTTCCTTCTTCACCTGCAAATAATTACAAACGTTGAAATGATTTTGCAGATGGTCATCAGTAAAGAAATGTTAATTATGTTTTAAGCAGATGTTAGCATGAAGGGTTTTTACTGGATACTAAATGGAAAGATGGAATTAAAACTAATAAAAAAAAGCAACTTCAATCATGTCGTTAAATGGATAGCAATGAAACGTCAATGACATTACTATAATTTTTTACACCGTCATTACATTGGAAATAAAACTCATAACATGGCAGTAAATGAAAAATTAATAACATCATTTCAAATGTAATGTTATTAATGAACATAGCACACAAACAATAAAAGTAAGTATACCTCTTCCAAGGCCACATGAATCGGTGTGATATCATAGTCGGAAAGATTCATGGAGACCTGGGCGATGTTGTGCTCTTCCAGCCACCAACCAATGGCTTGCAATTTCTTAAGGCGTCCAGGCTGCAAATCCAATATTTATTCGTTAATCCAAGAAAATAACAAGAAAATACGTAAATCAAAATTGTCCATAACTCACATCATTTGGGCCACGACCTTGCTCTCGGATGTTCAGGGCTATGCGATGAGCCTGTTCTTTTGTACCAAGAATGTTGACATTGTAAGCTATGAGAAATTTTCGAGCTCCTGTGGCTGTTGCTCCCCAACTGGGAACGAATTTGTCTGGTCCAAAATCAGGTTTCCATTCCGGTTTCTTCAGCTATTTTCCACACACACACAAAATTGTACTCGTCGAATAATTAATGTAGGAGCGTGTTAAGATAAATTACCTTGTCGGGCAAGGCTTCATATTCTCCAGCACGAATTTGTGGTAACGTCTTCCGATATGCCTGATTAGACGCATCACCGTACAAATATACTGAAAGCAACAAATAATTTGTTACACCCGCCTGGTTTAACACTAGATGTCATCATTTTGCGAATATTAACCAAAATCAAATGCAACATACCAGGGACCCCGAGTTCCGAAGCCAGTTTTTGACCGAATTTCTTTGCACATCCAATGCATTCGTCAATTGTTACTCCCCTGACTGGTATGAATGGACACACATCTAAAGCACCCATTCTGGGATGTTCACCTAGAGTTAAAAACAAAAGCTAAAATTATTTTGCAATAAAGAAATGCCAGACATTTCCAAATTGACAACAATAATTTTCAACAAAAATCTATAAAATTAAATATTTTCTTTTATCTAGCAAAAAGGCATCCAAATAACTTGATATGATTTTTGTAGTACAAAGTATATTTAAAATTTTATAGGTAAAACACAATTATTTCAATTAACAGCTGCACTTGAATAACCTCATACATGTATGGCATACGGTGATATGGCAGCAATTTCTGTCAAAATCAATGTCATCCAATTGACTTATAAATTACAAGTCCACTAGAGGATCGTACACATTTAAATTGGATAACCATTAACCGACAACGCCCATGAACATTCACGTAAAAGGACAAAATCAAAAATATTACCAAAATTTTATGTATAGTAAGCATATAGATAGTATAGATTGGTGATATCGAAACGAGTTTGTCAAGCTTATATCAGGATTTGACAAATGGCTGTTTCAAACATTACGTGGGAAGAAACCACGAAAAGAAGGTCAGGGAATCAACTATTAACTAAAAAAGAACATAAAATAAACTAGTAATCCATACAAGGTTAGATTTTTAATCCGATAAGTACCATAAAAGTACCTAGGGTTTTAGGATTTTTTACTTCAACTAGCACACGTATAGTCTTCACAAGTCTTTTTTTTCTTTCTGACTGGTATTATTTTTTTCATGAGAATCCATCATTCATGCAGATGTTTATTAAATTGCAAATTTAAATGCTAGACATGACTCCAGTTTCAGAAGAAGACCGTAACTATATTAGGATGTAAATAAACAGGATACATTTAAATTGTCAGTAAAAACGCTTCCAAATTTGGATTATACACGAAATGTATCGATTGGTAACGCTGCCCATAATGGTGCAAGTTCCCACCAATCAATCACCGCCATTATATCCTGAAGATGACATATTTTAATTTTTTCAACAATACCAAAAATAAACACATTTTCAAGTCTATTTTATTGTTTCTTTTTCGGATTGTTTAGTCCAATTATCATTTGTTTTTATAGGGGTGGTATTGTTGTTTGTATGTAAACTGTTCAAACTGTTCTGTCTAACATTTACAGTGAAATCGTGTTATGCGACTAAACAATTACTGTATAGGATTCGTTGTCAATTCAAAAATTACCCCATTCTCATTTCTCAACAATTTAGTGGGACTCATGTTTGATTACCTCTCTGCACCACCATGTCGATGAGTCTCCATGCCACTCGAGATGCATTCAACGCCGCTTCGACCACCGTCTCAGGAGAACCAACAAAAGTGTAGACTGTCCTATTGGTCGATTTCCCAGGATCGACATCCAGAAGTGTAATTCCAGATGTTCCAGAAATAGCTTTTGATATTGCCTCGATTGTCTGTGTGAATAAGAAATATTTGACATCACACCTATCCAGCGCACACCATGAAAGTGAAAATGGAATGCAAAATAAAGTTCAAAGTAAAGTTACATTAATTAAACTATCATGACTCTGGCTATGAATGACAACATATACAAGTTAAATATAATGAAATTACTTTTGTAATTAATTCTAATTACAAACTTATGTAAAGTGCATTTTTACTCTCGATCGCATTGCATCATATAAACAAAAGCATTAACAATGATCCAATTGCGTTAGTGATTATAAAATACTACTTTCCTAAGTTGACAATAGAGAGATTGAGCCATCCAACGACTTAACGTTAACCTTAACGTTAGAGGCGGGAAGGGAAGAACCACGCATGCGAACTTTTGACGATTAGTTAGTTCATTGGGTAGTTCAGTCCGTGGTTCATCCCTTCCTGCCTCTAACGTTAAGGTTAACGTTAAGGCGTTGGCTTGCTCAATCTCCCTATTACATTTCAAACTTGCCCCTCTTTGACCCTTTAATTCTGACTTTAAATTAAAACAACTTGGTGAAACTTTACTTCATACATATATATAAATCTTATATCAACTAGAAAGCACAACTTTGGTGAATCTATTGAATAATATCATTAAATCCATTTTTAATCGTAGATTACAATGGTTTAATGAATACTGTTAATATTACACTGCTAATAATGTAAACTGCAACAAGATGTTAGTATGCGGAAGCAGGTATGCCAATTTCTTTTAAAATATTTTTATGGCATGACTAACGAGCTTTCATACAAGCTCGTGAAATGTTTCGTTAATTCACAAAATGTACCGCTTGCAATAAAATTAAGCTGTCGTGCATTTCACTGAGATGTGAGATTATTGTGACATCAGCATAAAAAGATACTGATTATTTACTCATCGAAATATACATGTAAATTATGGTTGGTTCAATCACTGCAGGTATACACCGACAATTTTTAATTAAGCGTGCAGGTAGTTTTCAAAATATTTTTGATTATATAGCTTCTTCTTAAATTACGTAGTTAACCATGAATCCAGGGTCATTTTTTATATATAGCATACCCTAAAAAATTGAAATTTGATCCGTGGTTAGATCCAATTTACATTTTAAAAGTTTAATCCAAAATAAATTAATGAAACAAAACAGGAGATGCATAAAGACAAGGGTTGTCTCATTGCATAAAATAACATTTAGTTTTCTGAATCCAAAGTTTTCAATTGCTTTGTAATGTTTATAAAGGCTCTAAAACAGGCATCAAAAATTGAATGTTTGTAGCTTATATTCGTTTATAATAAAACATTTAAACTCATCTAAATTTTCTTGGTTGGTGATTGAATGCTGTTAGGAAATGTTCTGTTCATGATCAAAGTTGTAAATGTAAATTTCATACAATTTTTTCTAAAGGAAAAATTAGTACATCATCTGAGTTTCCAACATTGTATTGTTATTTCTAAATATAATTTTTGCATAGCCTATAGGTTCTATTAGAGAGTTTGAGCCATCCAACGTTAACGAGAAACAGCGTGGGAAGTCCGGAATGGCATTGGAATACCATGCTTCGCATAAGGTAGTCCTTGACATTCCGTACCGCCAGCGCCGTTTCTCGTTATCGTTTCGTTAACGTTGGCTGGCTCAAACTCTCTATTATTAATCTAAATTTTCGAAAAAATGTCGTTTTGGCTAGCGGACCGCCTTTAGATAAAATCGTGTACACAGAATAAACAAAAATCTGTTCATCTTACAACTTGTAAATTAATAAAACTAAAAAAAAAATATTAACTTTTTCTCTGGAATCTTATCCGCAATTGGAGTATGTTGCATGACTTCATTATGTAAAAAAAAAAAAAAAAAAACATACCTCTTTGCTCTGACCTTCTGAGAAGTTTGGCACACATTCCACAATTTTAGACATAGTTCCACGATTCCGATAAAATTTGATGCAAACTGATGAAGATTTGGAGGACCATTAAAGTTCCTGCACTGCGGAACAGCAAATCGCTTAACTGCAGCTTCTCTGGAAGGACGAACGTCAGAGTCCAAAGACAAATATGGTTAGGAAACCAGTTAGCGAAACGAGACATTCAAAGACATTACATATTTAACAACCAGTTGGTTGAAGGTCGAAAATTACCTATTTTCATAGCGAGACGAGAATTCGACCGGGGCATTAACATCACTCCGATAAAATGTTTTAAACTCGCATTTCGATGAGAGAAAACGTCATCGGCCAATCCGGAAGGGATTGTGGCATTGATTCAAAGTCAAATCAAGAGCTTTTGCAGGTTTCGAAGTCCACATTTAAAAGGCAAGCTGTAGTTGGAGTGGAGGTTAACTTTTCACCAGGGAGACAGGGCATAAATTACGGTTCATGAAAAAAATTGGTTTTAAATGAATGGAAATACTATCTGCAAATCGAAAAAGTCGAAAAAAATCTTATCATACATTGAAAAATTTCTAGGGCTCCAAATCCAAGTTTTCGCAAAAAAAGGGACACAAATTGAAAAAGACCAATTGAATGATTAAAGAAATCATTCAATTTTTTTTCTCAATTTGTGACCCTTTAATGTGAAAATTTGGATTTGGATCAAATTTCATCATAGACAACACATATGATGCATTTTGAAAAAATGAAATACAAATTATACAACTTGTGAAAATAAAGTCTTGGTCGTCATGGCGAAGAAAATGGGCGTCATTTTCACCAAAAATACAAGAATTTTAGGAGTTACACTTATAACACCTCTTTAAACAAAAGTTACACAGAATTCATACATTATTATTCTGTAATTTTTCTATAAACTTTCATCCAAAATAGCACAAAAATAACACAATAATGTGGCCTCATCTTTGAATATTATTTAGAAATCTATGAAATGTGTGGCACCATAGTTATTTTTGAATGGAATTTTCAAGAATCCTGTAATTCAAATGTCACAAATGTTTTGTTTTGAAAAATATGTCTACATGAAAATGATTCACAAAAATTGCTGTCATATTAAAACAATAATTGTTTTTCCTTCACGACAATACCCATTTCATTCAATCAAGCTTGTGCGTAATACGTTAAATATATTCAATACCGATTTGAATCAAAAAATTTCAAAAACATTACATACTTAAGAATGAATTATTACCCTATCTTGGATTTTGAAAAACAATTAGACAAATACAAGGAAACCCACGTGCATAATTACAACTTTGACGGAACACACAGACGTGTATTGATATATGGGACGACATATTAAATAAAATAAATGATCCTTCAAGTTAATGGTAGCATTTATTAATATCTATCAAAAGTTTGGCTCGGAAACTTACTGACGCACATTATCATAATGACGCAGTATACATTTGTTAGTCAAAGCTAGTACAGTATAAACAACGAATATACATGTAGGTAAAAATGGTATAAAATGTTACCTGGAATGTTTCAGATTATAAAATTACAATATTTAAAAAAATATGCATCGCTGTGAAAATGACAGAAGTGATTTTACACTCTGAAATATGCAGAGTACTTTGAATCGCAGACATTTAAAATAACATGGATTAACAAAACATATAAAACAGTCTTGCATAACCAAGGATTGGTGAATGATGAGCAGTTTAATTTGTAATTTATTTAACGCTAATAATTGCCGTTTTAAAACTAGGGTATTTGCATATTAACGTAAATGGGGGTTCTTTCAAAAAACATTTGAATTTGTGCACCTTTATGGATCGTTCAAAATTTCCACATTTTCAAAAATATTTTTTTTAAACGTTTCTACCCAAATCATCTGGTTTTTTACCGAAAAAATGCATTTTCACATAATCATCATAGGCATTTTTTCTGCAATTTTAACATTTCCAGAATCGCTACCGTAATGAGAATTGCTTGTCCGACGTACTAATTTTTAAACATGTAGTAAAGATCTACAATTTATCTGCCTGGATTTTGATTTTCCAATATCAAATATCTCGTCCATTATTAATTGAACCAAAAAATAGTTTACTTACTTGAAACCGTTTTGATGGAAGCTCTTTTTTTCCAGATTTCGGGAGGGGATCCTCCTGGATCCAACACTGACCATACATATTTAAGTAAAAGAGTCAGGGCAAGT
This sequence comes from Ophyiulus pilosus, assembly GCA_033995625.1. Classification (NCBI taxonomy): domain Eukaryota; kingdom Metazoa; phylum Arthropoda; class Diplopoda; order Julida; family Julidae; genus Ophyiulus; species Ophyiulus pilosus. Next base: position 69,377 of record JAUJYV010000093.1, read on the forward strand.
TAAAAGGAAATACGAAGAGGGTACCGCAGTGAGAAGTATAGACGTTATTTTCTATTATAACCATGCTCGAATGAGACATGCAATTATGTGCTATATTTGATGTCCATCCAGCTTTTGCCTATATTTGGAGTATTCAACAGCATGCCACCGATGCAACCAAAAGGTACCATGCATGCCACTGGAAGCACAACACATGTTGTTTAAGCTGAACATATTACAAAAATAGTGGTTAATATTAATAGGCACTCTGGATTGTTTTCACGTTTGAGTTTAAGACGCTGCTTGAAGCAGCTTGCTTCGAGCAGCTTGAAGCAATGACAGTTAAACCTGAATTAGGCATCGTGTCGCTTCATACTTTCTCCAAACATTGCGAAGCTACGAAATAATGGTGACGTGATTTCCCATGAAAGAAGTCTGTGTGTCTGATGCAACGATGGACTTTCCGCTGTCATCCATGGCTAATGCTGCATCTCGCAATACCTAAGAAAGGAAGGGTAAATGCAATTTAATTCCAGGTGATAAAACATGTGAATGTTTTGAATACAGTTTTATCGAAAGTATATTATTTTTATTATTATTTATTTTTTTACTTTTATTGAAATATACATATTTTCCAATCTTTTTCCAACAGTTTATTTTGGACAAGCTGGCTAAAAACGTAAATGAAATCAACCCTTCGCTTACTGATAGATGGTCCTCCATTTCCTTCAGCGAGTCCTGAATCCAATCGAAAATAGTGACTTGGCACACAGAACGTGTGACCAGGGTCAAGTGGGTGACCGATAATACTAGGGCCGTCGTTCTGGAATCCATTAATTCAGAAGTTGATGATTAACATCTGCGCATTTTGACGGGTAACAAAGCACAGGGATTAAATAACAACGGAATTGATAAAACCCACCTGGCTTCCAGCAGTCGAGGATCTAAAGGAGGGTACATTGAGCGCACCACATCGTCCACCCGAGGGCTGATGCGCTTGGCCACCTCGATTATGTTCCACAGCCGCTTATGCGGCTGGTGCTGAACGTTCCCCATGGTCATGGCTACAAGACGTTCCGTCAACTGATGACAAGTCTTCAATATTGCCAGACAATGTGGGATTAGGCCTCTAAACGTGATAATAAAGCAATTAAAAATGATGCATCAACCAAATAACTTTGGCATGGTTTTCTAAAGATTTTTATAATCTTATAGATGGTTGAAAATGTAATGGTCAATTACATAATTGGTGAAACCCACAGAAAATCATATTTTTATTTAAATAGTCAATGTCTTATAACAAATTTCATTCAGACTTAAATAAAATGCCATTGAGATTTAAAATATAAATGACTTACGTGGCATCATCGACCCACTGGTCATCATCAAGAATCTTCTCGATATCTGGATGTAGACAGACATCGTCCAACTCGACATCAGGCAGGTCATCCTTGCCATTTATCAAGTGAACATCTGGCCTGGAAGAGAAATTGAAGTCGCAATATGGTCATACATGTATATTCAGGAAACTGTTAAAATGTCTTTCAATCTGATCATTTACGAATATCTTTCATAGCAGGTATTTTAAATTAGCAGTATAAATATTACCCAAATGGGCGTTCTTACCTGCTATCCGCTAGCTGCTGTGAAATGAGATCTAGTCTACGACAGTAACGGTGTCGAATGACTAGGATAAGGGCAATGAGAGAGCCCACAAAAACTGTGGCTAAGACAGCGATGGCGACAGCGACGACGGTTTCCATGCCCATAGAATTTGCATCGGAGACGAAGAGTCTGGTCTGATGGAGTGTACAGAAGGCTGAACAATTTTCGCATCACATGGTGGCCTGGAGACAAATGGAAAATGTCAAATTTTAAAGTTTGAGAAACATGGAAAAAAAAAAGCAAGACAAACGTCAAACAGGCTGGCCTTGCCAGGATGCGGGTTAGCTGAAGCAGCATATGCGAGGGTTAAAAATACTAGTTTCAGCATCACTTTTAATGGATGGGAATGACTTCAATAAGTCTTGTGTATAATTAAAAAGGAAACTTTCGTAACTTGACGTCTCAAGGTGAAAATATGCGTTTTGGCAAAGCTGGGCCCATTGCCCAGTGTCAAAGTCATGCAAGTCTGTTTTCTGGACTCTGGTTTCACTTCATTGAGGTAGGCAAAAGGGCAATCTGAGGATAAGCAAAGACAGGCCGCTGTGATCTAGGGAAACGCAAAAAGTTCCCTTTCTTCTTCAGAAGACATGGTCTTAGGTGGAAGCCTTCATCTTTGCTTTTCACACTTGTGATGCACCTCTTCACAAAACAAGATTTCATAATCATGTTATAAAAAAGCTTCTCATCATGATTCCAAATAGTAGGTAAATTTCAATAAAGGCGCAAAAACTAGTTGTACTTTTTGTACAGCAGCTTGTGTAACAAGAATTTCTTAAATCTGACGTCGGCTGACGCAAATAAAACCTGATCAAAATGTATCGATGACGAATGTCATTAGAAGTATAAGCCATACCTAAGGCATGAGAGCATACATTAGAAAACTTCCTTGTCAAAATATAAAGTGATGTTTGATTTTTTTTAAACTACAAATTACAACTTTTATAAAATAATAAGTAATATCACATTTATATAAAATATGCAGGAAAGTAAATATAATGCAAATTGCTAAATGTACTGCAGAGGAACAATAATTATGCATGCATTAAAAATATTACTTTTTAAAGCTGGAGAACGGTCCTGAATTACAATGAATTACTACCATTTCTACATTATAATTTTGATCAACGGTTGTGCGAGAAATAACCAAATTTTGAAGCCGCTGTTTTGAGAGCTACTTGATTGGTTCCAAAACGAATTGAATCGACTTCATTTACTACTAAATTATTTTTATGTTGTGAAGTCATGTTACTAATGCACGTGAGCAATTAGTAATCCTTGAACTAATTACACCTACGTGAAAATGAAGGAAGAGTTAATTGTTGGATCATTAGCAACATGATTAAGTACTTTTTTATCCAAATTCGTTTTGGGCGGAAATATGTACATACTGAGACAAATTAATAGAGATTTTCAACGCTAACGAAAACGATAACGTTAACGAGAAACAGCGCGGGAAGTCGGAATGTCATTGGAATGCCCACATAGGGAAGTCCTTGACATTCCAGTCCGCCAGCGCTGTATCTCGTTATCGTTACCGTTTCGTTAACGTTGGATGGCTCAAACTCTCTAATAACTACTATTGTCCACTATCGATATGCAACATTGCTCATTACATATTTGGAGAATGAAGGACCCTAGAAGGACCATAGCTAGTCCATTCAAAGTAATTATACTAAGCTATACAATTAGTGACAACAGATAGTGATCCTCCGAATGGACGCCGGCCATTTGGTCACTTATAATGGTCATTAAGCCATTGGTCTAAACAGTTTAGATCTGAAGGTGATCAGCTGGTGAATAACACTCTGATGACACCCTGTATTTAATTTTAAAATAATTATTTCAACTTCTGGAAAGATTAACATTTTCGTAAAATTGCGTATCGCTTTCCAGGAACTTAAACGACGTAAAAAAGCAGGTCTACAAAAGCGAGGAAATCGTTGATATCCTGTTCAGTTCTTTAAAACTAAGCCAATAAAGGTCAAATTCGTAAGCAGCAGGTAAGGTCGTCTAGGCAAGGGACAAACCTCGATCATCGATGGCATTTGAGACACCGAGAATCATAACAACACGTACGGCACAATTCGTTATACAAACTTAACAGTGTTGCTGGCATTATTTATATTAGTGTATACGCAAAAAAAATGTTTATTCAAAATGAAAAACAATCACGACTTACCTAGAAACGATTTCTTTTCAATGTCCGCCACTTACATTCCAAACTTGGAAGATAGAATTAGGCTTAATATCGTCGTACACTGGATTCAACTTACTAGAACTATGCACCAACTTGTTAAATTATTCACAAAAATCAGTGTCTAAGTAAGATCTAACTTTATAAAAGTGTCCAAATTCCATTAAACGGAATAAACCTTACAGAAACCCAAAACTTCAGAAACCATAGAAACCAAGGAACTAAACTATACGAGGCTAGTTTTTTTGGTAAAACTAGATTACTTTTCGACTGCTTTCCAATAGATGGCGTTGCGAGCAGTAGTTTCACTGGATTTGCACTAAAGTGCAAAACGAAATCTTAGTCGCTCCGGGAAATTTGAAATAAATAAAAGTATGGAATTTTTTTTTTTTGACACCTTTCATTTTGTTGAACAGGAGTTTTGTTAATTGATTAACGTATTTTTTATATAATAAAAATAATTTTATTTAGACTTATTTCTATAAAATATCAATGCAGAACATTAAAAACAATTGAAGAAACCTACACCTCGTTTTGTATATCTACAAGACCATCTTCTGATTTCAAGTCACCGGATAGTTTTGTTATGAAGCCTTTAGTGGCGTCTAGGAAAACTTCGTCCCCTGAAATGAGTTTTTAATCCAATAAATATTCCACAATGTTATAGATATATTTAAAACTAACTTAAATGTTGCTGTTGGGTTTTTGCAAAGGTTCTGGCATTTTCTAAAATTTACCTACAATTCAAAAAACTACACTAGAATTTCAGTTCTCCTCAATTATTCGAAAATAATCCTCATTTTATCCAGAAAATTTCAGTGAATTTTGATATTTGTTGTGTAATTCATATTTACGTCATTTTTGAATATAATTGAATGCCTTGTGATTTACTGAAGCTCGAACTGAAGAATAAGAGCAGTATTACCTGACTTGAAGATTTTTGTTGCATTTTCAGCATCGATTAGACATGGCAAGCCATATTCCCTTGCGACGACTGCCCCTGTAAAGCATTTTCAAAGATATAGATATCAAAGTCTGTGACTAATTGGAGAAATACACTCATTTCATAAAGTTTCCCCTTGGCGATATTAAGCCAAATCTGGCAGAGAGAGAAAATATAGTCCAAAAGACGTTCGTTATCATTTGTACTGTAATTCTTGACCATATGCATGGACGCTCTGCTTACCATGAGAGATCAGTCCCCCGATTTCTGTCACAATCCCACTAAGCATTGCGAAATACGGACTCCACCCAATGTCTGTAGCATGTGTAATAAGAATGTCATTCCTCTATAAATACAAAACATTACGTGATCGATCTTAAACTTTTTTCCATATGCATTGTACATAATGAACTTTAGCATTTAATCAATTGTCACCTGCAAGCTATCCACTTCAGCCAGACTAACAATTACTCTGGCAGTGCCCTTGACGCAACCATGACACACGGGAAATCCTTAATAGAAAATATGTCATGATTACTTCAAAAATTATTTGGAATCCACCTAATCATTAGCAAAATTCATTGATAACATCTCCATTATCACTTTAGCATTAGTCAACTTCATTCAAAACCTTTGAAAAGTATTAACGAGAAGTAGTTTTAAGTGTAATATTGGTGGTATACATTCAAAGCACAATATTTAGATTTGCATGTAGAAACGTCAGAATATACGCCTACCTTTCACTTGAGTCGCTCCTGCAAATATAGCATCATCCTTTGATTCACTAATCTAGAAAAAAAAATGTATATAAAGCATTTCATAGCTTTATGCAGATGTATAGTCTATACAATAATAATTCTAAATATCACTTTGCCGAAAACTACATTTTTGGTATAAAATTAATGATATTCAATAATATTTCCGTACGTGTTTAAATAAAGACATTTTAAAATAATACACCTAAAAAAAAAAAAAACGATTTAAGACGTTAAAGAATTTATGCTTCTGGAAAACAATTATTTTGCATCTTTTTTTTATTAATCAATGTATATCTTGAGCTGTTATTTGTTCTAGAACTATTTCTTTTCAGTTGTTTCACATTCTTACCGGTATTGGCAATCCCCTAATCCTTTCCGGGTAAATTATTGAGTCCATGATAGGGTATAGGAGGCGTCTCCGTCTTGCTCTGTGTTATAATAACAGTAAATTTGCGTGGTTACATGTTATTAATTTGTATTAATTAATCGCTATTAATTTGACAGAGCGGATACAGGGATCCATTAGCCAGTTGGAAATTGGCCATCATGGAACTTTAATATGACCTTTGAATATACAATTGCAACACTTGCCTCCTTATAATGCGTGCCGATCTCATTTCCAACAATTCACCGATCTCTTCAAAAGTTATGAAGAACAGCAATTGCTCTTCAGGAATGAACCCCTCCCTGACCATCAGCCCCGCTAAGTGGCGAAAAGACAGTCTAAAACCATGTACAGCTTTGACCAATATTGACTATAAATAAATAAACGTGTATCAGATAAATTCCAATTTGACCTCTTCGAAACATGCTTACATATATAATTTGGCTAACCTTTGCCCTCTCACGATAGCAGATGCAATCGATGCTGCGTGAAACACACAACTTCAAGAGTTTCCTACAAAATACCAATATGATCATCTATTAATGCGATTGGGGATATTAAATATTGGGAGATTAAAAGTTATACCACCGGCATACCTAACAGAATGCGTTGATATTTTTTTATTGACCAAATCACATAACTATCAATTATGGTAATATCAAAATAAAATAGTAATTGTAACCAAAACTAATTTTAGTTTTTACCTTTTTAAGAACGTCAGTGGAATATTAAGATTATTAATAGTTTCTTCAATGGTTTTTGTGTGTGTGCTAGTTTCAGCGTTAGGAGGATGTTTCAACATAGCCTACAAGAGAACATAAATCTTATTCGTTTAACATAAAAAATAAAGTTACATTTAGTAGTAAATGCCTCAAAAGCCTGCATAGTTTTCCTATTAATAACCATTTGTTTGCAAACAAATATCTCTTTTGCCAAACAAATTGAGCATTTCCTCCCAAATAACATTATACCACAACAACTTTGTTGTTTTCTAAAAATACCATTTCGCGATTTTAAATTAATTAATAAAAAAACCTATAATATTACCATCTAAGATAACTGATATTAACAAAGGTACTGCAACCAATACTGCCAAATTAAACTTATTAACAGCACTGTCACAAATTCTAAATTATCTTCAGATTTTATGGGCTTTTTTAACTTTAAAATTTCTTGTAATTCAGATAGATCTATGACATTAAATGACAAATTTTCCCACATTTAGTATTCATGGTTTTACTTCAAAACTTCTTTCAAACGTAACAAACCTGTAGCAATTTCACCACGTTGGTAGGTTCCATTCCCCATGTTATACACATCACATCAAGCTAAAAATAAACGCTAACATGTACTCTCGATGGCTGTTTAATCATTTTCCGGTTACAAACGAGCATAAAAACAGTGTTTAATAAGGTTAATTTGTATTACTTCTTGTAATCCACGGTGCCCATGTCTCTGCAGAAACTCCTGAAACAGTGACGCTGATCTGCTCAGGTTTGTGTTCATCCAATGCAGTGCTTCCTGAAAAATATGAAATACATAGAAAATTACACTTTATAGTACATTGTATACATCACTCCATGAAGGAGTCGAAACTATTTTATTAAATATAATATTTATTTTAACGTTTAATGAGCTTGTTTCCTATGGCTATTTTCTAATAGGGTATAATCAAATAAAACATCTGGCGGTGCTCAGAAATTTTTAAGAGAATAAAGCAGTATACTCAATGTTAAAATTATAATAAAGCAACATTTTTAATCCGTAAAGAAATTCAGAAAAAAACGTAAGTGGGGAATTTGTTTCGTATTTTCGTCTATTGACTTTTACAAATTAAACATTTAAAAAAAAGATATCCACCTGGGGTGGAAGACTGAGAAACGTCTTATCAACATCTTCCTCTGATATGGCGGCAGCAATTTTCTGAAAATCGAGAATTCACGTGAAAATAGAGGAAGCATAGTGGAGGAATTCCAAATCATGACTTTGTGGACATGAGGCATCACCTGTAATCTAGATGGCACTTCACCACTTACAACGCCATTGCTTCTTCCGATTAACGATGCAAAGCCAGTGTATACGTCTAAATTAATATCTTAAATTCCGTGCAAATGTTATAAAATTCAATCGTCAAATTTTGCAGAAAATATGCAAACGAAATATTCTGAAGAAATAGTCATACCTCCCGCTCCCTTGGCCAATATCGTAAGCGTGAACCCGTTCCACAAAATGGAACCAAACATAACCTTAATATGGTCATCAAACGGCTATAAAATACAAAATGGATTACAAGTTTTCCACATAAAGATTAATTCTAATCGCTGATGAATGGTTTCTGTATGTAATATATAAGATTAAATAGAAAAACAAAAGAGAAAAAAGGCCAGTAAAATACCGAAATTGTTTCTGTCAAATATTTTCCAATTTCAAGATATGCATCACGAGAAGTTTGAATACCAGCGGCAGGTATAATAACATGTTGGTACTTGTCCTCTCCAGATTTAATAATACTTTTGGAATTGAATATGCCCTGTAAAAACAATTGCGGAATAGACTAATAGTTCAACTATCATTGCTTATTGCTCATTGGTAGGAGATCAATAGCCATAACTCATGATAGCTGCTTTTAAAACTTTACAAAACCACGTACTTACCTGAAGAATAAAAGGGAACATGGCTAACATTGACACTGGTTGATTGTCATATCGCTCTCTGGCCATTTCCAACGCACTGCTGGTATCCATAACTCTTCCATACATGCCCAATTGTAAAACTTTTGGCATCATTCCCTTTTCTTTTGACTTCATCATGGGTGCTTGCGACTGATAATAAATCAAAAAACGAAAAATTAACAAAATCGTTTACGCCAATTTTAACAAAAATTACGCAAACAAATCATTTATAGCATCCCTAATGTTGCAATGCTTTCAGAAGAATCTCTTACGCTAATTTCATCCACGATGGCATGACTGGTGTAAGTCGGCATTGCATTGAAAACTGTTGAATCTGAATGAAATCTTTTTGGTCTAGGAATCATCATTCTCTGAAGCACAAAAAATGAAATAATCAAATTTCTTGAAGGACACATCTTGAACCAGTGCATATTTCAATAATAGTTGGCAGCTAAATTTCGTGATTGTCCAGGGCTAAGGTGCCATAGAACCGCTCAAAACAGTGTACTAATTCTATTCTGAAAATTTGCCTTGCCTCACAATGTATAGCTACGACCCGAAAGCAGCTGGTAATGTGTAATGGACTTATGGCACCGGGAAAGATTTCCCTGGAAATGTAAATAATGAATACAAAGTGAAACAAAATCAAGGACGGATTAAACAACATTTGCTAATAGCTTCAGATTTTTCAAATAGAAAATCCTCACAAATAAAAAAATATAAAGTTTTTAAAAAAATATGTACAAAAGAACCAAAAATAAATCAGGCAAGATGTTTAAACAGAATCAAAATAAATTATGCTAAAGTCAAAATTTTACAAAATTTAATTTTGTTGGAGCACAATTTAGTTTTCGAATTCCATCATAACCGTAACTATACAATCTTACTTACCCTACGTTACCAGTTGTAAAATGCTCATTGGTAGTCCTAAATGCAAGGTCAAACTCGTGCAAAACTTCACAATCCTGTAACGCCAAGCCCGATGTTATTGGTCTTGCCTATTTATAACAAATAAAAAGCATCATAAATTTGATTCAACTCCATTTATTTTTAAATTTGAATTACCTGCAACAAATAAATTTTGCCGTTCTGCAAAGCCCACTCGATGTCCCGAGAACTTCCGAAATGTCTCTCGAGTTTAATGGCGATTTTGCCCAACTGAAATGCTATGACGTCTGAAACTGAGCATCTGCTTGCCTCCATAGCATCGACTTCAGTCTCCAAGGTGCCACCATCTTTTGGAAGCACAAAATATTGAATTTTTGTTTCTTCCTCAACAGTTTCCGCAAAGACAAATTAAAAGAATTAATGTTTATTTAATTTTATTGACTACTTATCTCTCACCTTTCAAGACTTGCTTTGTTTCTTTTTTACCAACTGTCACTCCTGCGATTGAGAGTTTATCAGTCCAAGACCTGTCAAGGATTATTGTATCTGGATCAACCGTGGCAGAGACAACACTCTACAAATTGAAAAATTGTACTTTAACTATATTATCTATTCAAGCCTTTACAACTTACTTTCATTATTAGAAACAAGATTATGTAAATGATTCAAACAAACTAAAAATATCTTTACTTAATGGGCAATTATTTTCATATGGTCTTGACTTGTTAAAGCGTTAATATTACGTTAATAATGTGCACACAGTTTAATTTTGTACATCCTCAAATAGCCTTGTGGAGATCTAAAGTTTACCTAACTTACCTCTCCCAGTCCATAGTTGGATGAAATAACCATATTCTTCGGATTTCCAGTAAGCGGATCCCTTGAAAATAACACTCCAGCAACATCTGCGGCAATCATCTCTTGAACAACAACTGCCATTCCTCCGTTTATGAGCTGACCGTTTTGTCTAGAAACAAATTTAGTGTCAGTTTTTGCTACTTTCTATGAAGATCGTGAATACCATAACTTTTTTCAAGTGAATTTAAAGAAATCATAATATTTCTACACATTTGTTATTATCTGTCAAATTGTTGCATGAATGGATGAAAATTCATGAATGCATTTCTCGTATATACAGTAATTTAGACTGTTTAAATTTAATACATTTTTCACTTTATTTTGGAAGGAATCTCTTGAAATAATTATAATTTTTAAATGGTATTTTAAGTTAATCATTCTCAACGTAATCAACGATTAAATCGGATGTGATTTTTTACATATAATACATGACAATTATTATTAAAATGTACATAAAACCCATTAAAATATACATATTATACAATAGTAATAATTGTTATAACATGTTGACCCACCTTTTGTATTCTACTGATCGAAAGGAGAACTGAGATGCCCAGCAATCGAGAACAGCTTTACTTATCTTGATATAAACATAAAAAAACAGAAGTAAATCTATAACGTATTTATGCTCAATTTCAAGGTTAACAGTAGAGTTCAAATGATTATATCTAGTACAGTAGTATATTCCAACAATAGAAATTACCATTTCTAATCCATTTATTCCAAGAAATGTTTCATTCTGACCAGCGGCAGACATTTCCTCTCCATCCTCACCTGCACATTTAACAGAATACATGCACTAATGAATAAAGGTTGGCGAGCTTTAATAACGCAAAAAAATCTGAAAAACATACCAATCGCAGAAGATCTAACAGCAAACTGTATATTCTCAAAATCCTCACCAAACGTCTTTTTAAGTGTGGATGCCAACTCGTTTTTCAAATTTTTAGAAAGTGAGGAGTTGCGAATGAGATCGGTTAATCTGTAAAGTTTTGGCAAGTTAAGACCATATACATCATAAATTCATTTTGATTTTGTATACAAAATAATAAAAAAAGCATGCTTAAACATGTTTCCACATGTAGGCACAATTTAATTTGACAAAATTAGAGCGATCCAAACCGTTAACATTCAGTATGCATTACGTAGCTATATGTATATTTTGTGATATTTATTGGTCAAAATGCACTGTAAACTTAAGAGAATTGTTGCCAGTATTAATTTTTTGTAAAAATTACCTGCCACATTCCAACTCTAAATCACCATCTTTTCGTTTCCTGTGTAAGAATATTGAAATTGCGGAAGTTTACTCATTCAATAGTTTTCGCAGTTTTGGACATCTCTGAAGTAATGTGCTATAATATAACATTTATATTATAATGCGTGTTCTTACCATGCCACATCTTGGATGCGATAAATGGCCAGTTCTAAGCTAAGGTTATCTTTCAAGTGAAGTTCGAAACAAGTTTTCGTCAGACAAAATCCAGGTGGAACCGAAAACTAAAAAAAAAAATTGCATAAAATGAAAATTTCGAAAATTTAAATTAAGCTTTTTCATGAATATTAAACTTGCTTTTACCCAGTCATCTTGCTTATTCAGTATCGTCATCAACGCTAATGAAGTTCCCTTGCCACCAACCAGTTTACTGTTCATACAAGCCCTGTCCTTGAACGTTACAATAAGATCATTGGTAGTCAAATCTAAATTTAAATAAGCAACTTTTTAGAAGGCGATCGATTTTGTGTAGTTTCATTTCAATCAACCAAAATCAATAGAAGTTTACTCCTATGTGCATTGTTTTTAAAACGAGTTCCCAACAATGTTCTTGTTGGAACAAGTAAAAAATGTGCTTCCATGTAAAAATGACCCAACAGAGCAATAGAAAAGCTGATGTTATCAAATTGTTTACCTGACTCAACCAAATGAATGACAGATTGTGGAGAAACCAAAGGCGATCCTTGGGCATAGTTTTTATACGATTCGATGAGTCCAAAGCCCCGTTTCCCATTAATTTCTATTTCGATAAATCTGCAGCAGCCCTGACAATCCCAGTCTTCCCCAGCGAAAAACTGAAATTTCGATCCTTCATTGCCTAATTTTACGTGGAACTTCTTGTAATCTGTAACATTAAACTTGGAATTTAGTTCAAAATAATGATGGAAATTATGCCGTGAAAACAGTCCCTTTTTTTCAAACCTGTAATTAGATCAATCTCAACTTGTTTTCCATTCCCACCGAAATATGCACCATTAGCATCACCAATGTCGCACTTGCTAACGAAATACAGCTGGATAGCTGATGGTGGAGAAACTACCCCATGATAAACACTGAGTAACGAAAAGTTCATTTTAAACTGATAAAATAATTCTGTAAGCAAATCTTATTTCATTACATCTCGCTATTAAAGTTATAATTTCAACGTTGCAATTTTATATATGCTGGCTTTATGTTTATTTTGAAAATCCAAAATTGGTTCCAAAATAGTTCCAAAATTGTGTACGTATATTCGAGATTGGTATAAGAACAATCATGCCATAATGTCATCAAACGCAATGACGCGCGTCAATGATGACAAAACGCAATAATGAGTCAAAAGGAAGAATAAATAATAAAATAATTCCAAATAGAACATACCTTAGCTGCCCACTTGCATCCTCTTCTGCAAACAGGTCAATAGCAGTTCCAATCTACAATAAACGATAAAAAAATTGGGAATATATTGATTTCAGAATGTGCTGACTCTTTTATTCTTATCTTTGAAAAACATATTATTTAAAATTGATGGTAATCTACTTACCGAGTCAAATCCTCTGATAATGAGTTTTTTGTTGATGGTCTTCCAGTCTAAAACGCCTTAAAATACAGAATACATTTTTTAACTAATAAACAAATTTAAATTAATTTTATCTGTGTGAAATCAGCTGTAATATATGTGAATTTAACACCAAACATACTTTATGCTATATTTACCATATTCCCTTGTTTTAGTGCCCGTCAATAAAAGAGTTAACTTTTTCTGTTCAGTAACCAAATTCCCTTGCATTTGGCCCCACTGTTGGTGCCATTTTGTTGACGCCCTATCCATCAAACAATATGAACATTCGTTATGAGTGCCAGATTAACATTAATTAACAATTATTTTAATGTTTGAAAACTGATCTCACAATTTCTGGTTCAAAAAGAAATCTCTGCCCCATTTACATTTGGATAGCTTAGTGGCTGTAAGTTTCCTATTAAAATCCGAAGGATAAGACGAGTACGAATACATCGGGTGCCATCTAATTTTTAAAAAAAAGAACACGATTACTAAATAAGATATCATTTAAAAATTTCTCGAAAGGATGTCTAAAATGACTTGCATTAAATTGAACTCTACAGAAACTGAATTTTCATCCTCTGCATTGTCCCATTGACTTTTCACTCCTTTTCTACAAATACAAATTATTTTTGAATTAAATATTTGTATCAGAGTTAAGTCACATGAATAAAATTTTAAGTAACCTCAATATGCCATTAAACCCAATTCGCCATCTTCGGAGTGGCTCAAGAACTTCGAACTGCAACCCTTTGACGGAGAAACTCTTGCCATCTGTGTTGCAAATCCGTAGATCTGGTTGCACTGGTGATTGGTATTCCTCTCCAGTGGCCAGTTTTAAGTAAATCCAAAGTTCTGCAACACGGCCATGGCGGCGAGCAACACGCACCATCAAAGCATTCCCAGACTCATCAGCACCCCAGATGTTGATAGAGTCAATTGCCTGTCAAAATAGCATTTCTATCGATTTAGTAACTTCAGGCATTCCATCGTGGAGAAAACTGATAGGACCAGGAACATAAACCCATAGTTGCAGTGTACATTTCTTTTGAAATTATAAACTATTGCGTGCACAGAAGCCTTTGGGGAAGGGCCCCAACGCTTTTTTTTTGCTTAGGCCCACATTCACGTAATAGGTTAGACACCTTTTATCAGTTAGATTCTTTCTCATTTCCAATAGAAAACTACCAATCTTATCAACATGTGTGAAAAGGGAAATTCATACCTGTTCAACGTCCAGCAATTCTCGAGGATTTTCTTTTCTCCAAGCCTCTGGAAGTGACGTCACTCCAAATTTAGCGAGATTTTTCGACTTTTGGTCAAAGGGGAAATCGGGCTTATATAGGCGTTTAACCAATATTAGGTAAAGATATGCCACTAGCCATTTTACTTTCAACCAAATGACTGAAATTAGATAATTTAACAGATCGCACATCTTAATAAACAAAAAAATGTGGTTTTCATATATACACTTTAAAGGATAATTTAAGGAAATTAAAAATCGTGGGGGGGAGGGGGGCCGAAGAGGGTTTCATCAATGACAGCTTTGGCAGTTGATCAATCATAAACTCCTTTATATATTATCTTATTTGGTGAAACCATCCATGAAACACATCATCGATCAATTCTGTATGGCCTTCCAGCTGGGCCAGATTAGGGGCAAGAGGTGTCCTAACAAATGGACCCCCTCTTTGGGGAATTAATAGAAAAAAAAAAGTATGCCAGCAACTTTGTGCAAATGTTTTTTCTACAAACGTTGCTTTCTTGGCATACAATCTGAAAATTTTGGAAAATTACTGCTTAGCAAGACTAAGACAAAATTATCAAACATAGCTGGTGGCACACTTACTGTTGGTGGCTTCAGGGCCAAATATCTTCCGAACACCCCATCCAATGGCGATTAGCAATAGGAAAACCATTTGCAAAGGCTTTTAAGGTGTCAAACTAGCTCTTCAAACTAGGCTTTATACTTTGCCACGTTGAAAACTTTGAACGAAAAATTGTCATTTTATCTATGGCAAATTACAAATTTAGAGGACAAGCTGTAATAAAAAAAAAAAAAAAACTGCGATAAGGAATAGACGGAGGAAGTACTGGCGATTGAAAAAATGACATTGAAGGGCGTGCCAAGTGTTAATAAAAATACGTCACAAGGCCATGCAAGTCATTTTCACACTCCCCTAACAACACGTACGTTGTCTACTTTGCAGCAGCCTAGCTAGAGCTTTTGCCGTCCCTCTCAATTATTAAACTAAAACTTAGAAAAATCGCATTTTTACAGTTGAAAGATTGTATTTGACGGAATGTCAAGAACTACCCTATGCGAAGCATGGCATTCCAATGCCATTCCGGCCTTCCAGCGCTGTTTCTCGTTAACGTTATCGTTAACGTTGGAATAAACAAATTTGAAATTGTTCAGAAAAACCTCCAGCTAGCTGTAATTTTGTGGCTGCCATCACTGGCTTCTTACATCATGCGGATGCGGTGTTGCAATATTTGTTTAAATGATTTCTATAAATGGCACCATAAAATTTACAATCTTAAAAGAATATTATTGACAATTATTGAAAGATTGCCAGCACTTTATTCATCAAAATGCATAAATAGCCAATCGAAAGAATATTAAGAAAGCATACATGGCTACAGCGCGGAGACACTGTCTACTTATAAACTTTCAATAAAGAACGTTAAAACCAATTTAACAAACATACACATCATTTTGTGTATTTTCAGGAAAGATCACCTTTTGATTTCAAGTCACCGGAAAGTTTTGCTATAAAGCCATTAGTGGCGTCAAGTAAAACTTCATCACCTAAAACGAGATTTTATCCCAATAAATATTCCGCAATATTTTAAATATATTTAACATTAACTTAAATGATACATTCTAACGCCTTAAGGCATTAAAGGCCTAAAGGTCTGGACATTTTATTCCTAATCTCTAATAATTTACCTAAAATTCAAAAAACTACACTACAACAACTGCACTACAATTTAATTTCTCCTCAATTTAAAAAAACGAATATGAATCATTTTTTCGAAATTATGTTGTGTCATTCATATTTACGAAACTTTTGATTATAACTGCGTACAAAACAACTCCGAATATCATGAAACAGCTGTAACATAAAACAACCGTTGTAATACACAAAACCTCGTAAAAATAAGTGCCTATTACCTGACTTGAAGATTTTTGTTGCATGTGCAGCATCGATTATGCATGGCAAGCCATATTCCCTTGCGACGACTGCCCCTGTAAAACATTATCAAAGACATGGACATCAGAGATTGTACTTAACTGGCATGATACATTCACTCATTTTATACCGATTCCCCATTGGCAATATTTAAAACAATTAGAAAGAAATACAAAATTAAAACCGCAGACTTCCGCTGTCACGTTTATTGAATTTCTTGACCATATGCATGGACGTTTTGCTTACCATGAGAGACCAGTCCTCCAATTTCCGTCACAACTCCACTAAGCATTGGGAAATACGGACTCCACCCAATGTCTGTGGCATGTGTAATAAGAATATCATTTCTCTATAAATATAAAATATAACTTGATCGATTTAAAATTTTTTCCGAGATGTACACACTGAACTTTGGCATTTAATCGAATGTCACCTTTAAGGTATCTACTTCATCCAGCGTAACAATCACTCTGGCAGTGCCCTTGACGCGGCCATGACATACGGGATATCCTGAAAATGTTAAGACAGCTAAAGTCGTGATTTTTGTGTCTATAACTTTAGGCTTTCTTTATATTTCTAGGAGCTATGTTTTGTTGTGAAAAAACAAATCGATATATTGCTTCTTTGAAATAATTGACAAAATTCATCGGTAACTTTATAGATAATAGAAGTATTAACAAGACGCGAGTTTAAGCTTAATATGGATAATATACATTCAAAACACAATATTTACATTTTATATTAGGTTTTCGCTCATATAAAACAATGGAAATCAAGGACAATTATAAAGTACGTGTATCCAAACAATTACGTATTATATACCTTTCACTTGAGTTGCTTGTACAAATCTAGCTTCTTCGTTTGATTCATAAATCTAGAAAGAAAGAAAAATGTACATAAAGTAAGATAACCGACATATTCTTTAGAAGTACATAATATTATGTACGTTTTTGTCTTTTCCACATGTGCGATATTCCATTATTTTGTAATTTGTTTTGGATTAATCTCGTTATATCTTTAGCTATTAGAGAGTTTGAGCCAGCCAACACCTTAACGTTAACCTTAACGTTAAAGCGTTGGCTGGTTCAAACTCTATTATTTGTTCTTACCGGTGTTGGCAGTCCCTCAATCCTTTCCGGGTAAACTATTGAGTCCATAACAGGATATAGGAGACGTCTTCGTCTTGCCCTGGGGTATAATAATAGTACATTCATAAGCTACATGTTATTAATTTGTATTAATTAATCGTTATTTACAGGGGCCCATTAGCCAATTACCAACTGGCCCCTACATCCCCTGCCTTTGAATATACAATTGCAACACCTGCCTCCTTATAATACGAGCCGATCTCGTTTCCATCAATTCACCAATTTCTTCAAAAGTCATGAAGAACAACAATTCCTTCTCGGGAATGAACCCCTCCCGGATCATCAGCCCTGCTAAGTGGTGATAAGACAGTCTTAAACCATGGATGGCTTTGGTCAATATGGACTGCAAACAAATAAAGTGCTTTCAGATAAATCCCAATAGTGCTCATTTGAAACAAGCTTACAATTGGCTAACCTTTGCTCTTTCACGATAGCAGATGCCATTGATGCTGCGTGAGACCAACCATTTTAGAAGTTTCCTACAATTACAAATAATGCAATATGATCATCATGCTTAGTCTTGTCATAAACTTGGGGAATATTTAATTGCGATAAATTTTGCATAACCAACGCTAATATCTCATTCAATTCTTCACGTGGATTTATATGAAATTCATGTCGATATGTTTTTGGTTTAGCAAATCACAGTTAACAATGGTAAATATCAAAATAATAGAAACAAAACCAATTTTTACCTTTTTAAGGGTGTCAGTGAAATTTTTAATTTCTTAATGGTCTCTTCTATTAAGGGGTTTTCCCTGTTAGTTTCAGAGTTTGGAGGATGTTGCAACATGGTCTGCAAAGAAGCATAAACCTGATTATTTTATCATAAAATACAAAATGTGTAACTTTGTAGTAGTAGATAATACGTCGAAATGTACTGAATTGTTTTCCCATTAATGGCCCATTTACTAACAAGCATTTGTTTGCCAAAGAAATTGTGCTTAGTCCCAAATAACATTGCATCCCAACAACCTTGTGTATTCTGGAAATGCCATTCAACGTTTCTCAATTAATTAACAACGACAGAACTAATATTATCATCCAATAAAATTGTAACTCCATGGGATAACACCTTCAAATTAGCGGACATTATATTTTTTCCGTTTCTCAATCAAAATTTTACAATTGTAGCCAATTATAAACGCCCTTTCAAACTTAACAAACCTGTAGCATTTTCACCACTTTGGTGGGTTCCATTCCCCATGTTATACTCATCACATCAATCTAAAATTACAAATATTAACATGTACTCTCGATGACTCCTTACTCCTTCTCTGGTTATAAACGAGCATAAAAGCTTTGTTTAACACATTTAATTTGTACTACATACTTCTTTTAGTCCACGATGTCCGTGTCTTTGCAGAAATTCCTGAAACTGTGATGATGATTTGTTCAGCTTGGTGTTCATCCAATGTAATGCTTCCTGAAAAATATGAAATACAGTAGATTCCGCTTAATCTGGACACATCCGGCGGAGGCGTTTTGCCCCGATTAGGCGGCTGCCCAGAATATGCGAAGTTAAAAAACATACTGTCCGGATTTGTTCTTGACAATTTGGCCCTAATAAATGGCTGCCCAGATTAACCGGTGTCCAGATAAAGCGGAATCTACTGTACATAGAAAATGAAACTATGTTTATTTAATTGTATACTCCGCGTAGGAGTATTTTTTTCTATTGAATTTTACAAATTGAACATTTAAGAAAAATACCCACTTTGGGTGGAAGACTGACAAACGTCTTATCAACATCTTCCTCTGATATGGTAGCAGCAATTTTCTGAAAATCGAAAATTCACGTTAAAAAAGAAAAAAAGAGTGAAGGAATCCCAAATCATAAGACATCACCTTTAATCTGTTTGGTACTTCACCACTTTCAGCGCCATTGTTTCTTCCGATCAATGATGCAAAGTCCGTGTATACGTCTAAATTAATATCTTAAATTCCGTGCGAATGTTATTAAATTCAATTGTCAAATTTTACAAAAAAATATGCAAAAAAAAATATTCTTAAGAAATAGCCATACCTCCCGCTCCCTTGGCCAATAGTGTAAGCGTGAACCCGTTCCACAAAATGGAACCAAAGGTAACTTTCATATGGTTCTTAAAAGCCTATCAAACACGTTACATATAAATTTAGTTGCAATTTACCAAACACAGATTAATTATAATCGCTGCTAAATGGTTTATGTTTCTAATTCAATTATCTTAAATTCCGTGCAAATGTTAAGGAAAAAAATGATTGGTTGAATCGGTACAATCTTAAAAAAAATGGAAGGAAGACAAGAAACCTACCGAAATGATTTCTGTTGTCAAATATTTTCCAATTTCAAGATACGCTTCATGGGCAGTTGAAATACCCGAAGCAGGTGTATTAAATTTCTGATATTTGTCCTCGCATGATTTAACAATACCATTGGAATTAAACATGCCCTGTAAAAAAAAATTAGGGAAAAGGGATTAAATGTACATGTTGTTTTATTGATAATGATATAAATGTACACAGTGTACTGATATATGTATTTTGTTCAAATTCATTTAACTTACCAACTGCATTTACAGATCAGCAAATGTTCAAACTGTACATTTTTAACAAAACCAGTAAAAAACCATGTACTCACCTGAAAAGCTATAGACATTAGGGATAACATATCTGTCGTTGATTGTTTCTCGTATCGCTCGTTGGCCTTTTGCAAAGCGCTGTTGTTATCCAAAACTCTTCCATACATGCCCAATTCAGAAACTTTTGCCATTATTCCTTTTTCTTGTGAATTCAGGTAGGGTACTTGACCCTGATAATAAATAAAATGACATATTTATAACAACAAAGTGGCATAATTAGACACACAATCAACTTCCGGTATTCAGAATGCTGTGATGTTTCAGGTAGGATTTTTAAGATATTTCATAAAAATTTATAAAATAGATTATTTTTTTTCCAGGATGGATTTTGGTTCTGACTGTAAAATGATGACAAACGGGATCCCATAGCAGATTCAAGAAAGTAAGAAAATGTTCCGGATCCACCATTTCATGAAGGTTAATTGACAAATCATAGAAACGTCATGAAATGTATCGTAGTTTTGTATTAAACTCAGTATTTTAACCCCAAATAAAAAAGTGCTCATATTCTAAATAATAATATATTGTTGAATAGAAATAATCTAAAGAAATTTGCAAAACTTTTAACGAAAAAAAGACGCAATTACTTTATTTCAAACTTAATTTTACTTACCCAAATTTCGTCCAGGAGAGCATGATTGGTATAAATCGGCATTCCATTGAGAACTGTTGAATCTGAAATAAATCTTTTTGATTTACGAGCCATTATTCTCTGAAATATAAAATATGAAATAAGTCAATAACTAATAACAATGCAGCAAAAACAGTTCTCAAAATACACATTTTCATTCAGTGCTAATAATTCAGTCATATTTGTGATTGTAACAGCTCGAAACAGTGCACTAACGCGATCCCTGAGACTATCGTGTGAAGTTGTGAACGCACAGATAGAAAAGCATGCGCCGCTGAAAAAAAAACCTAGTGCGGCAAAACAGCTGATACGGCCTCGTGTGAACGGGGCGTAAGTAACCGAGTTTTCGTACCATTCCATTCGGAAATTTTGCCTTACCTCACATGTTTGCGATACGACCCGAAAGCAGCTGGTAATGTGCAGTGGAGACAAGGCACCGGGCACGACTTCCCTGGAAATGTCAATAATGAATGCAAAATAAGAAACCAAAATCCTGAGATAACCAGGTCTCCTTAATTAAAGGTCTATATCGTTACAACTACCCTAATTAACTCGGTTAAACTACACGTGTACAATCTCACTTACGCGACGTTTGCAGTTGTAAATTGCTCATGGGGAGTTCTCATTGCAATGTCAAACTCATGCATAACTTCACAATCCTTTATCGCTAAGCCGGACGTGATTGGTCTTGCCTATTTATAAAAAAAAATTTGAATCTTAGATTTAAACTTTTGGTCAGAAAAAAATCTGCACAATTTTCACTTGATTATGATGATCACAAAATAATAATATGAGAGAGGAAATTAAAGCCCCATTTTGGAATCTTTTACAATTGTTGGTTTACATTTTAGATATAGCACAGATATAACATAGCATAGATTCCAGTAGATTCATCAAAGTCCGAGGTTCAATTAAATAACCTTCTTAATTTTTATTTTTAATTTGAATTACCTGCAACAAATAAATATTGCCATTCTGCAAAGCCCACTCGATGTCACGAGAACTTCCGAAATGTCTCTCGAGTTCAATGGCCATTTTGGCCAACTGAAGTGCTATGACGTCTGAAACTGAACATTTGCTGGCCTCCATAGCATCGACTTCCGTCTCCAACGTGCCACCATCTTTTAAAAGCACAAAATGTTGAATTTTTGTTTCTTCCTCAAAAGCAAAATTAAAGAGTTTGATGTTTATTTAATTATATTAACTACTTATCTCTCACCTTTCAAGACTTGCTTTGTTTCTTTTTTACCAACTGTCACTTCTGCGATTGAGAGTTTATCAGACCAAGATCTGTCAAGGATGATTGTATCTGGATCAACTGTTGCAGAGACAACGCTCTACAAATTCAAAAATTGTATTTTAACTATAGTAACTGTTTAAGCCTTTATAAATTACTTATTGTTAGCAGCAAGATTATATAAAAGATTCAAACAAACTAAAAATAGCTTTACTTAATGGGCAATTATTTTCATATAACTTTTTAAAACGTTGATATTACGTTAATAATGTGAAAACAGTTTAATTTTGTACGTCCTCAATTAGTCCTTTGGAGATCTAAAGTTAACATAACTTGCCTCTCCCAGTCCATAGTTGGATGAAATGACCATATTCTTCGGATTTCCAGTAAGCGGATCCCTTGAAAATAACACTCCAGCAACATCTGCGGCGATCATCTCCTGAATTACAACTGCCATTCCTCCGTTTATGAGCTGACCGTTTTGCCTAGAAACAAATTTAGTTATTGTTAATCATTCTCAACGTAATCAACGATTAAATGGAATACGACCTTTTACATATAATGCAAGACAATTGATATTAAAATATACATAAAACACATTAAATATATTATACAATAGTATATCATTGTTTTAGCATGTTGACCCACCTTTTGTATTCTACTGATCGAAAGGAGAACTGAGATGCCCAGCATTTGAGAACAGCATTACTTATCTAAATATATAAAAAGCAGATTGTTCTCTTAACAAAGTAAACTTTCAGTACATTAAATAATTGAATACAAGTGTTAACGTATTTATGCTCAATTGCAAGATTAACAGAGTTTAAATGATTATACTATGTACAATTTCTGTTTATTGATATTATGCAAATATGAAATGACATTTCACAGCTGACAGTAGAGTACTAAGTATTTTAAATTGGAACTAAAACAACAATAGATATTACCATTTCTAATCCATTTATTCCAAGAAATGTTTCATTCTGACCAGCGGCGGACATCTCCTCTCCATCCTCACCTGGACATTTAACAGAATACATGTACTAATGAATAAAGGTTGGCGAGCTTCAATAATGCAAAAAAATTAGAAAAACATACCAATTGCAGAAGATCTAACAGCAAATTGTATATTCTCAAAATCCTCGCCAAACGTTTTTTTAAGTGTGGTTGCCAACTCGATTTTCAAATTTTTAGAAAGTGAGGAGTTACAAATGAGATCGGTCAATCTGCAAAGTATTGATAAGTAAAGACCATACATCATAAATACATTTTGATTTTGTATACAAAATAATAAAAAACATGCTTAAACATGTTTCCATATGTGGACACAATTTAATTTGACTAAATAAGAACGATTCAACCCGTATATGAGAAATATTTCCAGTATAATTTTTTTTAAATTACCTGCCACATTCCAACTCTAAATCGCCATCTTTTCGTTTCCTGTGTAAAAAAATTGAAATTATCATACTCGTAGGATAAAGCAAATTTTTGTAACCACACTATATGAAACAATGAAATATAACATTGGAATAATTTGCATGTGAATTACCAAAACCAAAATTTTAATAAAATTATTTCAATATCAATTTCGGTATTTCCATTTGTTCCCAAGACATTTAAATTATAATAATGTAAAATACTTTTTCTTCAAAATCAAATGTGAATTTGAAATATCATGCATAAATGCATTAGTTTTTTAAGAGTTTTGGACATTTCTGAAGTACTGTACTAGACTAATATTTATATGATACTGCGTGTTCTTACCATGCCACATCTTGGAGACGATAAATGGCCAGCTCCAAGCTAAGGTTATCTTTCAAATGTTGTTCGAAACAAGTTTTCGTCAGACAAAACCCAGGTGGAACTGCAAACTAAACATGGACTTCTTATTAAAAAAGTGGTATGAAATGATAATTTCATATTTGATAAAACACCTAGACTTGGTTTGAATAACATGAGCCCAGGAATATTGAACTTGTTCTTACTCTGTCGTCTTGTTTATTCAATAACGTCATCAACGCCAATGAAGCCCCTTTGCCACCAACCAGTTTACTGTTCATACAAGCCCTGTCCTCGAACGTTACAATAAGATCATTGGTAGTGAAATCTAAACAATGGAAGTTGTGCAGTTTTCAGTTCAATCAACTTCTATGTATGACTTCTATGTAAAAATTACTTACCTGGCTCAATCAATTGAATGACAGACTGTGGAGAAACCAATGGCGATCCTTGACCATAGTTTTTATATGATTCGATGAGCCCAAAGCCCTGTTTCCCGTTAATTTCTAGTTCTATAAGTCTGCAGCAACCCTGACAATCCCAGTCTTCGCCAGCAAAAAACTGAAATTTCGAGCCTTCAGTGCCTAATTTTACATGGAACTTCCTGTCATCTGTAAAATTATCATGCAAATTATCAATTGTATTCAAATTCTGAAAATTTGAAATATTTCAATTTCATTCTAATTAGAGTTTCATAATAAATTAAGAAAGCTTCATGTTCTCAGATCAAATTTTAACTTGGAATCAACTTTAGAATTTTCAGATTGGGAAAATTAGGATATCAAAGTTTTCTGTATAACGTACCTGCAATTAAATCCATTTCAACTAGCTTTCCTCCATTCCCTCCGAAATAGGCAACATCAGCATCACCAATGTCGCACTTGCTAACGAAATATAGTTCCTTATTTGATGGAGGGGAAACTACCCCATGATAAACACTGAGTAACAAAAAGTTGATGTTAAATTGGTGAAGCAGATAAATAACCTTATTTCATTAAATCTTGTTATTAACGGCATGCATGCAGGCTTTAGGTTTGTTTAGTTCTAATTATTTCAATAAACAGAAGTTTTAAAATGATGAATAAACGTATATACAAAAGTGGTCAGAACAATCATTCCATAATTAAGTAAATATAGTTTGTACATGTTATTTCTTGAAGCAATTAAGACTAGAGTGAGAGATATTTATTGCATATATAAACATTTCTTTAAAAAGTCATAGCTGCATGGAGTCAAAAGCGAGAATATATAATAAATTAATTTCAAATATAACATACTTTAGCTGACCGTTTGCATCCTCTTCTGCAAACAGGTCAATAGCAGTTCCAATCTAAAATAAACGAAAATAATTCACGAATATTTTGATTTCCGAATCTGCCGACAATTTACGTTTAAAATAAATGTTAATTCACTTACCGAGTCAAATCCTCTGATAGTGAGTTTTTTATTGATGGTTTTCCAGTCCAAAACGCCTTAAAATACAATATGCACAAATACACTTATCAGTAAAGTATAAACAATTAAAATATAATGTAAAATGAAATGTAATACATGTGAACGTTGCATCTTTCGCATAAAGACGAATAATTTGACACGAGTAAAGCATTTGACAGGTTAGAACTTTTAACCATTTTAAATACTGAAATTTAACTTTCTAGAAGGCAATTTTGTTTAATGATATACTTACCAAATTCCCTAGTTTTAGTGCCCGTCAATAAAAGATTTAACTTCTTCTGTTCAGTAACCAAATAACCTTGCATTTGACCCCACTGTTCGTGCCATTTTGTTGACGTCCTATTCATCATAATATATGAACATTTGTTATGAGTACCAGATTAACATTAATTAACAATTATTTAAATGTTTGAAAATTGATCTCACAATTTCCGGTTCAAGAAGAAATCTTTGTCCCATTGGCACTTGGATAGCTTAGTGGCTGTAAGTTTCGTATTGAAATCCAATGGATAAGACGAGCACGAATACATCGGGTGCCATCTAAATTTTTTAAAAAAAGTACAACACGATTACGAAATAAGATGTCATTTAACAATTTCTCGAAATGATGAAAATGACTTACATTAAATTGAACTCTACAGCAACTGAATTATCATCCTCTTGATTATCCCATTGACTTTTTACTCCTTTTCTACAAATACAAATTATATTTGAATGAAATATTTGTATCAGAGTTAAGTCACATGAATAATATTTAAACTAACCTCAATATGCCATTAAACCCAATTCGCCATCTTCGGAGTGGTTCAAGAACTTCGAACTGAAACCCTTTGACAGAGAAACTCTTGCCATCTGTGTTGCAAATTCGTAGATCTGGTTGCACTGGTGATTGGTACTCCTCTCCAGTGGCCAGTTTTAAGTAAATCCAAAGTTCTGCAACACGGCCATGGCGGCGAGCAACACGCACCATCAAGGCATTCCCAGACTCATCAGCACCCCAGATGTTGATAGAGTCAATGGCCTGCCAAAATATAATTTTATTGCTATCCGTTTAGTAACTTTATAGCCAATTAATCGTGGAACAAATGAACCCTTATTTGTATTGCAAATTTATTTCAAAAATTACAGATTACTGCAATATATTCCGCATACCAGAGTAAAAGGAAACTCATACCTGTTTAACGTCCAGCAATTTTCGAGGATTTTCCTTTTTCCAAGCCTCTGGAAGTGATGTCACTCCAGATTTGCCGAGATTTTTTGACTTTTCATCAAAGGGGAAATCGGGCTTAAGTAGGCGTTTAACCAATATTAGGTAAAGATATGCCACTAGCCATTTTACTTTCAACCAAGCGACTGAAATCAGATAATTTGACATATTGAACATCTCAATAACAAGAAACGTATTTCCATACACCTTAAAAGATTATTTAAAGAAATGTTGGTAAATCGAAAACAGGTTGTGCTAAAAAAACGGAGCAATAGCAACAATTTTTCATGAATGGCAGGCTTTGGCAGTTGATCAACCAGTACTATGAAATAAACTTGCCCTTTCTATTTGACCTGGTGAAATCATGAACGAACGCACAAAAACCCAAAGAAGTCTGATGAAGTTCTTAAAAAAGAAATCACCGGCCGAGTATGGAAGGTGATGACACATTTTTTGAAAACTTTGTGCAAATTTTTAATAAGGTTGATTATCGATTCTACATCATTATCAATGTTTTGTGTTATAATTGTGTATAAACGGTGCTTTTTTAGCGTACGATCTGAATTATTTGGAAACTTTAGTTAGAAATTGATCAGCTGAAGACGACATATATTTAAAATCTAATCTATATTTTTTATCGATATAATATTGCCGAATACTTATTTCGTTTAGTAATACCAATTATAACTTGAAAACAATACATTGATTTTCTTATTTTGGGTCCACTTTACGTATGAACTTTCAGATTTATTTCTAAAATTATTTAGAAATGTTAATAATGAATGACACCATATTTAAAGCTTTTTACTTTAGAAATTAGGCCACTAATGACACCTAAGTTTTTATCGAGAAGCACAGTGGTTGTTTTCGTGTTGAGACGCACATTATACAATTTATACAATTTATGATTTGCAGCAAGGGAATTTAAGACAACTACTGTGCCACATTTCCCTTGGTGCTTAGGGCTTAGCAGAACCTTGCTAGAGTCACACTTACTTTTGGTGGCTTCTGGGCCATATATCTTCCGAACAACCCATCCAATGGCGAGGATCAATAGTAAAACCATTTACAAAGGTTTTTAAGTCGTCAAACAAGTACTTTCCGATTCCTACTTGACCGTGAATAATAGCAGTGGCAAATAGTAAATTCACATAAACGTCAGTTGACATTCATGTACTCTCTACTTTGCCACGTTGAAAATTGAACGAAAAATTCTCATCTTATCAAATGAAATTTTCAATTTGAGAGCACAAGTTGAAGTTGTAATCAGAACAACAGTGATAAGGAATAGTTAGAAGATATAATGGCCTTCAGCTTTAAAAAAAATGGCATTGGAGGCCGTGCCAATTGTTAATTAAAATGCGTACAAGGCCATTCAAGTAATTTTCTCACTTCCCTCATAGCATGTTAGTAAATAAAAGGGATGTCCCAAAACAAAGTTGAAATAAGCGTGTTATTTCTTTATTAGCACTGAAATTATTGCATATAAATAACAAAATATTTAAACAGGGAATATTCTGTATAAGGAAATATATAAAACGTAAAAATATATTTTGTAAATTGCCATTCCAGCGGTACATCTACGTTTTCCTAAGGAGTGGTTTTCTTTTATTTTCAAATTCAAATAAAGAAAAAACCATGTTTTTAATCAAAATAATCTTCTCTCAGATGCACATTTTTAAATTTTGCTATTTACAATTAGTGTATAGAAGGCAAATTTTCGATCCTCCAAAAATCTTACGAGGCTCAGGTCATGCCAAAATACACTGGATGCTAAACATTGTTCTAAAATATTACTGAACACGTATAAAAATCATTGTCTATATAGTCTAGTTTTGAAGGAAAAAAAAATACCCTTCAATTTTGAAATATTGAGCAGCGCAGAAAAAAAATATCACCGTTGAACTTGCGGTGTTTTAAAATGTCTTAAACACAGAATGTCATGGCCATCTGTTAATTTTTTAGAAATAATATACAGTGTACAATTAACATGTAAAGATATTAATAATGAATTGCACGACGGGGGATAAAGTTTATGAAAAACTGAAACATAACAGCACCGAGACAAATTCTTTTGAAAACAAATAGGCTACCGATGATAAATGAACTGATAAATGTTTAATTTCTTTCTTTGGGTGCCCTTTCTGAAGAAAGAGTGTGGTCCACACCACCATGTACATTCCCAAAATGACGTCATATTTCGAGACAATAAACATGCCATATTCAGAATATTTTTTATAATTTAGATATTTTTTTTCCTTGAACGTCCGATTGCTACCAACTTATTAATTAAACTAATATGATATAAGCGATGAACGGCTTAATGAAAGCGTAACTTTAAAACTATGTAAGAATACCACATCATTTTTAATGTTTTCAATGAATTGACATGTCCTCTCATGTATTATGACATATTTCGGTAATTTGTCAAAACAGATATCAATTCAATAGAGCGATAAAATGTCAAAATAACTAATCGACTCACGGAATTGAAAGGGCATATTATAGACAGTCAGTATAAAGCGTTCTATTAAATTTTCAGCAGTTAGAACGGCATGATTTTATCCCAAATATTGGATTGTACGCAGACATTCTTGATACGAGTCTGTCCCAAGAAGTTTTCTTTGAAGGTGCTAATAGAGACATTTCAAATGTTCATCGAAAAGCACGTAATTTTGAAAAACAAGCAGAAAGGAAAGATTCGAGTGTTTGTTGTCAGTCCCGTAAATGCAGTATCCCAATTACAGCAATCTGATAGTAAGTGCAAATGATTTTTTTTTTCATGGGACAATATTAGTAGAATAATAAGTAATCAAAAGCATTTGAAAATTTGAAACTGCAGCTTCAGAAAAACCTTCAGCTAGCCGTAATTTTGTGACTGTTGTCACTGGCTTCTTACATCATACAACAATCCCAGGCCTTAACCAGCTAGGGTATTCAAAAGAGTGGTACTTGAAAATCATGTGGTTGCTTGTCTTTTTAACGGGAGTTGGAATGGCTGTTTATCAGTCAGAAAGTCTTATCACTGAATACAGAAAGTAAGCATTTGTTGTTTTTGATATGTACGAATATATGACCTGAGCTTAAGTGGAATTAAGCCTTTAAAAAGACATTTTCGCCTCAAGTCTATAATACTGAATCCTTAAGTCTTTGTCAAGTTTATCTTATTTGTTTAGATTTTCAGTATTTCAAAGATCAACGCACGAAATACAACAGGAAATGGATTTTCCATCAGTGACAGCCTGTTTAAACATTCCAGTTCGTTGGCGAAATTACACCCAACAGGATATAGGCTATGATGTTTATAAACGTGTTATGGAACGCATACAAGCTATAGAAATGACTTATGATGACCATGACCAGGTACTTGTAGTAGTGCAATTCGAAATATAATCTGTATTGTAACAATTTAGGGCAAAACGTGAAAACTACATATACATGTTCAAATATGCTTTAGTATTTTTAGTTTTTCTCGACAAATTTAATTTATATTTTTAAATATTTACAGGATGTAGATAATGCCCTCTCATCAGAGGAAAAGATTCTCATGGAAGAGCTATCAAAAGAGAGTGAAGATGTGATAAGCGAATTGAATTATCCGTTATCCATGTTTCTTGTTTCATGTAACTGGAGAGAGAAAAACTGTACTAGGTGATTTAAACATAAATGAAAACACTTAAAATAGTTCTTTTTAGCAAACATTGTTTACATTCTTCTTTACTTCCATCTATTAATTCCGTGTATTCTCTTTCAAACTTTTTACAGTGAGTTGCTACAATTCCATAATTTGTATTATGGCAGTTGTTTCACATTTAACCCAGGTTTGAATGACAATAAAACAAGAACATCAACAGATTGTAAGCTATTTTAGATACATGCCCTTGGCACGTGTATAATTGCAAAATATATGGATTTTTATTTAAATACAACCAACAGCCGTCAACATTGTGCTAAGAACAGAATTTAATGATGCGTTCAGCTTCTCTAGAAGAGATGATGGCGCAATTGTGATGATCCATCCTCCAGGAACAGCCCCTCACCTGGAACGTCGCAAAGTATACAACCTCTATCCAGGAAGATGGTTGAAAATAGGGGTAACTCAAGTAAGATCTTGCAATATTTGTTTGATTGATTTCTATATAATACAGCAAGATAGTATATTCCTTTAAATTTCTGTAAAACCTAACATAATGCCTTGTAATTGTATCATTTCGTATGGTAAAATCTTAATACTTTCAGACAATTATTGAAAGATTGCCAGCACCTTATTCCTCAAAATGCATAAATGGTCAATCGAAAGAGTACCAAGAAAGCATACATGGCTACAGCACCGAGACACCTTACTTGTATACTTTCGATGTAAGTGCTTGCAATCCAATATTATTTTTGCACTATTATATAGTGTTAAATTAATATCAAACATGGTAATGCATTATCTAATTCGCAGACCTGTATGACTACGTGTGAACAGAATTTATCAATACAACTCTGCAATTGTGTCAATTCATTTTATCCACTGCCAGCAACTCACCCAAAAAAAATGTGTCCATTTTGTAAGATTTTCAAATTGAATAATTTTCATAAACATAAGTTTAGTAGCTTGCAGAAGAATGTCTTAGCACTATTTTCAACCCCATCCATCCCATCAGTTAACATTCCAACATTTCTATCATATTAATAATTTCAAATAGTAAATAATAATATATTTAATATATATTCAAGAATATTATAAAACTATAAATTAATTTAAGAAAATGCAATATAAATCGAATGTACATATTCTTTGTCATACTTTATAAATGTTGTTCTTGATTGATTTAAAAAAGATGTACCTCACATATTGTAAAAAAGTTAAAATCATACAGTTTATGATAAAAGAATATAACGTCTCAAATTTGAAATCCAGATGAAACTTATTTTATTGATTATAATATCCAATTTTATGTTAATTAAATAGATGGATGCGCAGAAGCAGGCAAAGAAGCTGGTAGACGTTGTAATTGTGGACAACCTTGCTTGTAGGTCTTCATCGTTTTTTTTTAAATAATGGAATTAGTAGTTTAATATAATTATTATTCAAAAGCAAATCGACTTAGACCATTTTTTTCGAGATAAGCTAGCCATAAAAACTATCAAAGATGCAAAGAATTTAGGAACAGAAATTGACAGAATTGATAAAATATATCCGAAAAATTGTATAACGTGCAGTACTGACAACATATAAGGCTTATCATATGATTGTCCATAATAAAAGTCAATGTAATTTCTGATAAGTTTAACCGTTTTCATGTTTACTTTCAGAGAAGTTTCCTACAATTATTTAATCGATGTTGATGATCGTTGGTTAAAACAACAAACATGGGTGGTCAGTATATTTTATTTGTATAGCGAAAGCATCAGATACATACATTATCAGATCTTCATAAAAAGCATGCATTGTTAAAAACTGATGAAATATTGTGGAATTTTGCATATATAAACCACATTTCAAATCTTATAATGGCATTAATTACAAATACATGCTTAGGACTGGGTAGCTCGTTTACTGAAAAATACTACGGATGTTGTCGATATGTAAGTATATTAATGATTTCAAGTGAGAATATATACATTGTATCACCAACCCTGGTCTCAACGTTCAAAGATGTCCGATGCCCTTAAAAGACAAAAAGCATCCAATAAGGGAGATGCTGGGTTGAGGGCATCAGATATCAACCAAATATCAAGTTAATTAGCATTAATTTTTAGTTTGGTTCATCATACAGAACTCGCATTGTTGGATTTGAAGTTTACTTGTATTCCATGCACGTGGAAACAATTAAAGAAGAACCAATAATATTAGTAAGTTTTCATTTTTATTTCAGTGATTCATTGACAGCATTCTAAATGTGAAAAGAAGAATATATAAGCAAGCTCATATACGAACTGCTAATGCAATCAGATTGCACAAAAGAATGCATGATCAAAATGAGTTCTCCAATACATTAAAAAACTCAATTTTTCACTTAATAAATTTCCAGTGGGCTGATTTTCTGGGATCCATCGGTGGGAATCTGAGCTTATGGGTCGGACTATCCGTAATATCTCTAGTGGAAATCGTAGAAGTTCTCCGAAAATTAGTCTTCGAAGTCTTAATTGGACAATTAATTCTACATTTGAAGCTCCTGTATTCGTCATTGATGTCAAAATAATGATTTTCTCATTAACTGCAATTCATTTTATTCAGTCGTATACACTGACATGTGTCAATCATTATTATAATAAAAATGTTGCATCTCATAAAGAAGTATAGTTTCATTCCATTTTTTTAGTTCCCCAATCACTGACAAAACGACCAGACAGTGTCTATCCAAATATCAAAATATTTTCAGAAAATGAATAATAAGTAGATTAAGTTCCAGATTTTAATTTTTTTTTTAAATGTTAGAAATTGTGTTATATGTATGTCTGCACAACTTTCTTAATTTTTAGGAAATTTATAAAGTTCATTTTTACAAAGATATTAGTGTTAATAGTTATACTCAGCAGGATTTGATGAGTTGGTACTTAAGATAAGCATATCGATTTTTTCTATATGCTGACAAGAGCCTTCAAAGCAACAATTTGAGTATTGTTTGCAAGATAAAAACTATCTGACAGTAAATCACATAAGACATTAATGTATTCATAAAGGTTTTCTAATACGGAACCTAACAATAAATTTTAAAAATGCGATTTTTACATTAACCCCAAATAGCACCTACTGTGGTTTCACAAAGACAGAAAACGTTGAGACTCCCTCAGAATTTCCTGTAAATTTAAGCGAAATATGATATCAATCTTTGAGGTCTATATGGAAGTTCTAATTGAACAGAAGAATGGAAGATTACTAAAAAAAAAACTCTGTATATCGAGAAAAAAAGTCCCTTTGATAGATTAACTAACAGCAAGGAAATATAGATTCATTCAACTAAGGTTCACATTTTGCAAGGTGCCACAATGTCGTGGATGTTTGGTTTTTCTCTGTTGGTAGTGTCATTTTTCTGGAGGCCTTATTCTGAAAGTGCTACGTTTATTTCATCAAAATCTACTTTAATGATTGATGCAAAGGTAAATATTTTCGGTTAAAATGTTACATTTTGATTCAAATATATACAAAAATAGCTAAGATTAAACTCAGCGCTTTACAATGTCAAAATAATTATGTGAGTAAAAAAGCCATTGAAAGCCAGTTCACCGTTTAAGTTAATAGAGAGTTTGAGCCAGCGAAACGATAAGGATAACGAGAAACAGCGCTGGCGGCCCGGAATGTCAAGACCCTATACGAAGCATGGCATTCCAATGCCATTCCGGGCCGAGCCATTCTCATTCTCGTTCTCGTTCTCGTTTCGTTAACGTTGGCTGGCTCAAACTCTCTATTGTTGAAAATGGGACTAATAATTTATGGTATGCACAATAATTTGTATTTACAGGCCACATATTTGGAAATAAATTCGATTTGCACCTGGGGACAACAGTCGTGTAGTGCAAAATGCATAAGCACTAAAAATTGTACAGCCTACGCTGTTGGCAATGGTAAAACATTGAATTTTAAACAGTAGTAGTATTTCGGGAATATTCCCTTTCACTGTAAAAAAAAAGGCTAGTAGTCAGTTGTGGCCCGCAAAAAATACCGGTTTTAGAAATTTAGAGCATTTAATGATTTTTTTCCAGAAATGTTTTAAAATGGACATATGCGCATTGTTTTGAATTCAAAATTATAAACATGGGAAACTAATTACAAACGCATATATGTAACTTTCTGGAACATCCTCCTTGAAAAAAAAATCTGTATCCAGAACTATTGTTTGTATTTTAATGGCATCAATTATTATGACCTCCAATTATTGATGACAGTCAATTTAAATACTTCATTGATTGAAAACAACAAAAAAGCAGAGTTTACAGCTCTTGCACGTACCACAATTGCTATTCTTTAATGGTAATCATTTGCTACCGGAGTTTGAACAATTTATTTCCCAACTACTAATATTTTAGAATCATGTTTATGCGGTCAAGAAAGAATCAGGTGCATACTCTTGAAGAGAATCAAAACTACAAGCACCACACCAGCAATGCAGCAATATAACAACTGCAAAGTCTTCAAAATGGTAAGACAGGCAAAATGCTTTAAATTAACCCAAAATAGCAATGATAAAAATGCCATTTTTTGTTTGTTTCTGATAGTATAGGTTTCACAATTAACATAATGAAAAATTTCTAGAAAACAAAATACTGTGCTATATGTAACACTTGCTGAAGAAATGTTCTAGCTAAACAATAAATGTCACCACACATACAGTTGTATTACCATTTATGGAACAATTACTCATAATTACAGTATATTTATCACATTTCCATAAAAGGAGAAAAAAAATCAATTTTGTGTTTTTGCCATTAAATACAAATGTGAATGTGCTCTTGACATTAACATGCGATTATGGCATTAGATGTCATACGTTAATGTGATATTTGATACATCTTTTTAAAGTTACATTCATATTTATATTCTTATTCAAAGGTACGAAACAAACTAATGTCCCAACAAATTAAGAACAATTCGGAATCCTCCAAAGAAATGATCGAAACTACCGGAGCTACTGCCCAAATCCTGCCGCCAACTAATGTCCATGATACACAAGTTGGAAATGCATTTAACCCTGTAGAATTTTCGGATAAACCATACATTTCACCGCAACCATTCACTACATCAGAATCAATAAAAGACACTGCAACAAGTTTTGGAAATGCAATAACGACTGAGAATAATTATTTTGGAACACCAACAGGACGTTATCCTATAGAAGATTCAACAAGCACGCATGCAATGACTGAAGCCATCAGCAGCGACTCAACCTATGCCACCACAGATTCCAGTACACACAGTTCATTAACGACACAAAAATCGTTAACTGTAACAAGCACAGATGTATCAATGAAAATCACAACTAGCTCTCATAACAACAACTTGACAAATGATGATCCTGCAATGTCATCAGATACCTGCAAAAATGGGTGTGTTGCAAGTGCGATGTACACAATGAAGGATGCCAGTGGAATGAACTATGGTTATATCATCTGCCAGGACAACTATGTTTACAAAATCAGTACTTCCATTTGGTGTAAAATCCTCGAAAAGAACAACGTCGACGTATTTTATCAAAATTACCCAGGAAGTGACATAGTGGCAGCTGCAGAAGTCAATAGTGGCGTAATGATAATTGATAGTAAGTTGGGAATCTATTTAATCCAAAAATGTGTTGATGAATGAAATGACAGTTGGAAGACACTTATTTGTACAGAAAATATCTTTCCATTTCATGCTTGAATTGTGTGGCAGAAAACTTCGTAATCTTTCAAAGAAATGCATGTTGAACATCCAAAAATTGATATCTGCTAAATTTCTATTTAAAACAAAATACAAAATTTTGCATTCTCAAAGGTAACATTCAGCTTAATAGAGATTTCTGATGATTGATTCTTGCTTATTACAGGTGAAGGAGTTTCCTATTTTTATAAAACGTGGACACAGTCTGGAAATACCCAGATGGTCATAGATGAAAATCAATGCATGCCATCTCGCTTAAATGGACAACAATTCAGATTTGTCACCAAAGCAAATGGCAGTTTTATTCTCTTCGCAAATAATAACCAAGAAGTTAGATGTGTTGCTGAGAGAGAATTCATCTGCCAGATGCCAGGTCGCGTGAAGAGAGCAGTAAATGGACCAAGAGAAGGGGATGGGGATCGACCAAAGGATGGAGATGGAAAAAGGGATGGGGATGGATCAAGGGATGGGGATGGATCAAGGGATGGAGATGGATCAAGGGATGGAGATGGAACAAAGGATGGGGATGGATCAAGGGATGGGGATGGATCAAGGGATGGGGATGGATCAAGGGATGGGGACGGATCAAGGGATGGGGACGGATCAAGGGATGGGGACGGATCAAGGGATGGAAATGGAACAAGGGATGGGGATGGATCAAGGGATGGGGATGGAACAAGGGATGGGGATGGATCAAGGGATGGGGATGGAACAAGGGATGGGGATGGAACAAGGGATGGGGATGGAACAAGGGATGGAAATGGAACAAGGGATGGGGATGGATTAAGGGATGGAAATGGAACAAAGGACGAAGATGGACCAACGGACGGAAATGGATCAACGGACGGAAATGGACCAACGGACGGAAATGGACCAACGGACGGAGATGGATCAAAGGATGGGGATGATTTAAAAGCAAACAAGACAGTGATATCCAACCCAGAAAATGCAAGCAATTCCAATTCCTTTCAATATACAGAACAAGAGCAATCAGATTACGATGACTGCATTGCTGCTGGTGAAGCATTAATTGCACAAGGGGCCACTGCAGTAGACCAACTTGATGGGGTATTTTATATATTTAATGAAACCATTGGCAAACCAATTAAAGCTTAGAAATGATAAACTCCTTGTGTGAAATTTGCTTTAATACACGTGTGACCACTTCAACTTGTTTGAAACATTGCCATGGCAGAGTTTGAAACATCACTTATTACATGTGTGCGATTTTCACTGCTATGATTTCAAACATAATTAATTTTTAACCAAGGTGGGTATAATAGTTTGCTCCCTCACATCACCAATTCTAACGTGAAAAGAATCATTTGTAACACAAGTTATCCACATAAATAATAAAAAAGTTGTTTAAGTTCTTGTGTTTGTGTCACGTTATTAGAAAATGAAATTATGTTAAATGCCCAGGTTTGAGACAAACAAGTGTGAGAAAATCCCCTTAGTTACTCGAGAGTTTGAGCCATCCAACGCTAACGAGATACAGCGCGGGAAGTCCGGAATGTCATGCTTCGGATAGGGTAGTCCTTGACATTTCAGTCCGTCAGCGCTGTTTCTCGTTACCGTTATCGTTATCGTTTCGTTAACGTTGGATGGCTCAAACTCTCTAATTAGTACCCAAATTTGAAAATACAACCAACTTTGATACAAATAGGCTAAGCTCACGGAAATACACTTTCTGGGCACATTGGTATTCAAAACATTTTTTCGTAAGTTAATTCTAAGACACACGTGCTCCCATAAAAATACCACACAAAAAAAATGGTTATAATAAAATGTATTAAATATTCTGAAAGGTTTTTTTTAGAATTAAAGCTTTCTTTTTCCATTGACATTAAAGTATGTGCCTCTTATAATTGGTAAAATATGGTATTCCAAATTCAAATATTAAATCTTTAAATGTAAAAAAAAAAAAAAAAAAAAAAAGATATCGAGTATTTCTAACCTTTCTCGATGAGATGGATTTATCAAGTCGTTTATAAACTCAGCAGTAAATATGCCTAAGAAGTGGGAATCCTCTTGATTTTTGTAGTTCATCTGTATAATACTTCTCAAGAAACAATGAAATCGTATCCTTATGTGGAGTGCCATGGAACTCAACTAAGAATTGTTACACTTTCACTCAATAATGTCACAATTAAATATGTCGCAAGGTGACATATCGGTTGGATAATATCGTGACAATTTGGCAAACATGCACCAATTAAAGAAGGAATTCCATGGCTGAATTCTCATAACGATACAAAGGTCGAAAATGTAGAAAATGAAAGGAATCCGTTACAAGGTCACCTCCAATCACTAGATCATTAATTTCAGGTTTCCTTTGACTTATTGGTATATTAGACAGTTTGAGCATGCCAACGTCTTTATACTTACCTTAACTTTAATGGCGAAAAGTTTTTAACAGCAACAAATTTTCCAACAAGTGTGGACTCGCCTCACTTGTTAGTGTGGCAAATAGAGAGTTTGAGCCAGCCAACGTTAACGAAACGATAACGAGAATCAGCGCTGGCGGCCCGGAATGTCAAGGACTACCCTATGCAATACATGGCATTCCAATGCCATTCCGGGCCGCCATCGCTGTTTCTCGTTATCGTTAACGTTAGAGAGTTTGAGCCAGCCAACGTGAACGAGAATCAGCGCTGGCAGCCTGGAATGTCAAGGACTATCCTATGCAAAGCATGGCATTCCAGGCCGCCAGCGCTGTTTCTAGTTTCGTTAACGTTAGAGAGTTTGAGCCAGCCAACGTTAACGACAATCAGCGCTGGCGGCCTGGAATGTCAAGGACTATCCTATGCAAAGCATGGCATTCCAATGCCATTCCGGGCCGCTAGCGCTGTTTCTCGTTATCGTTTGGTTAACGTTAGAGAGTTTGAGCCAGCCAACGTTAACGAAACGGTAACGATAACGAGAAACAGCGCTGGCGGCCCGGAATGTCAAGGATATGCAAAGCATGGCATTCCAATGCCATTCCAGGCCGCCAGTGCTGTTTCTCGTTATCGTTATCGTTTCGTTAACGTTTGCTTGCTCAACCTCTCTATTGATAACTTGCCCTAACTTCAT
Source organism: Ophyiulus pilosus (assembly GCA_033995625.1). NCBI lineage: Eukaryota > Metazoa > Arthropoda > Diplopoda > Julida > Julidae > Ophyiulus > Ophyiulus pilosus. The sequence continues at coordinate 108,234 of JAUJYV010000093.1, forward strand.
GGCTGATTCAAAATAAATAGGAGAACACAGGGTCTTGAGAATTTTGCTATTTCTTACTCTTGCGGCTTGGCAAATCTCGTATTCAAATTAGTAATTTCAGATTGTGAAAAGTGCCAGTCTCATTTTAAGCTACCCGAAGCCGGGTTTCCGATGATGTTAAATCGATTTTAGAGTTGTTTTAATGTAGCGCAGGTTAATTACCTGAGCATCAGGTTCAGTGCATTAATCTTTAGTTTGGTTACGATTTACACTCACAGAAATTGTATTTTAGGATTACAAATTTAAAATTGAGCAATGCTGATGTTTTCCTAGCAGCAAGAAAGTTTGTAGTAAAAAATCACTTAAAACCAGTTGACAAAACCAGTTGGGTTTTTGAAATCTTACACGATACGCGCTCCTAGATTCCGGCTAGGGTTTATGAGTCGAAAGTGCATCTTGCAACTAATCAGTTGACCAATTGTGGTGCCATCGATGTCAACTTTGACCCGTCTTCGTCCTAGCTTTAGACGTGCAATCTATATTTCAGTAATTCAATTTCTGTGCCGAGGGTGTCATTACTCCCAGAAAATGTCAGCCGATGTTGTCTGGGACATTTTCTGCACCTTACGAACCTATGGAGACACAAAGTAAATAACCTTGTCCTAGTTATTTCTCGTTGTTCAAACCTGAAATGATGATTTTGCGCAGCTTTGCACCTTGAAAATAGTGTCCTTTTTATGATTAAATGGGAAATTCAGATAACAATTTGCGGGTAGTGGAGCCAGTATGACACGTTTTATGGTTACTTTCAATGCTGGCGGAATGGCAGGTTTGCCGAATGAAATCTCAAGAAAATTTCTTGGAGCTGTGGTTGAAATTAATGAAAAAGCCGTAGAAATCCACAAACTTGAAATGGCTTCCTGCTTGACGAAATTGTCGCCAATCAGTCAAGTGCTGCTTGTACAATTGCATTTTAATGACCTTGTAATATCCCCTCGAGCTACATGTATTTCAAACATATCCTTATCAACTGAAAGTGAATGGTTTTTCAAATCTCAAAGGGTGCACCTTTTTTTAAGCGAAAGTGCAAATTTTTTTCAACAAACATGCACCTTTTTTTTCATTAAAAGTGCACACACTTTTTTAAAGTAAAAGTGCACTTGTTTTTTTGGTAAAAGTGCTCCTTTTTTAAGCAAAAGTGGACTTTTTTAAGTAAAAGTGCACCCGTTTTTTTAAGTAAAAGTGCACCCGTTTTTTAAGTAAAAGTGCACCGTTTTTAAGTAAAAGTGCACCCGTTTTTTAAGTAAAGGTGCACCCGTGTTTTAAGTAAAAGTGCACTCGTTTTTTAAGTAAAAGTGCACCCGTTTTTTAAGTAAAAGTGCACTTGTTTTTAAAGTAAAAGTACTCTCGTTTTTTAAGTAAAAGTGCACTTGTTTTTTTGGTAAAAGTGCTCCTTTTTTAAGTAAAAATACACTTGTTTTTTAAGTAAAAGTACACCCGTTTTTTAAGTAAAAGTGCACCCGTTTTTTATGTAAAAGTGCACCCGTTTTTTAAGTAAAAGTGCACTTGTTTTTTAAGTAAAAGTACACCCGTTTTTTAAGTAAAAGTACACCCGTTTTTTGATGTAAAAGTGCACCCCTATTTTAAGTAAAAGTGCTCCCGTATTTTAAGTAAAAGTGCACTCCTTTTTTTTTCTGGTAAAAGTGCTCCTTTTTTACGCAAAAGTGCACCTTTTTTATGCAAAAGTGCACCCGTTTTTTAAGCAAAAGTGCTCTTTTTTAACTAAAAATGCATTTGTTTTTGAGTAAAAGTGCTCCTTATTTTATTAAGCAAAAGTGCACCTTGTTATAAACCAAAAGTGCGATTTTCAAGGTTAAAAGGCAAATTTTAGCACATTAGAGGTGCGATTTTTCTTAGGTAAAAATACACCTTTTAAGTAAAAGTACGATTTTTATGTTAAAAACGCAATTTTTCCGCATTAAAAGTGCGATTTTATTTCGCCCGGGCCAATTCTCGGCTCTGCTTGGCCCTGCATAATACTTGCAATCCCAAATATATGAACAAAGTAGTCCACTCCAAGATTTTGGATCTTATTCCCCAAAAAATGTGATGACATATACGGCCGATGATTGGTGCAGCCGGATCTATTTCCTAATCTTCCTAGACTTCACATGCAAATGGTCAGCCTTGACTTGGACAGTCACAATCCCATTTATTGTGCAAGTTGGTGATGTGCATCACTGTTGCCCAACGTATATTTTTAAAAAAAATTATAAGCTGTAATTGAGACTGGACATTTCAACATTTCATTAATATACGGTGTAAATTAAAACCGTATTTCCAAATGTCGTTTGTCAATGAATGGTATGCCGTAGTGTCTGCGTTGCAGACATGGTCCGGTTTTATTTGATAAAAAGTTGCAGGCCTGCAGAAAGTTGAAATCTGAAAAACTTGTATAAGTCTATAAAAACTTGGCAAGTGTTTGAAGTTAAAAAGAATTACTAATTTTGTATTTGGTGTCGTAGAGGCTTGGAAACTTTAAATAACGATCGTTAATGTTTACGACGAAGGGAATCATTAATTAGGACAACATTTGTATGGTTCTCGCGTGTTGTGTTGGCTTGACATGAAATTTGGAAGTACGTCACACGAATTGGTTGAAATACGTAGCATTTCTTTGGAAATTAAAGAAATATTCCTCCAGTTGCCAAAATAATCTGTTCAAGCCCGAGAATCTGCCAAAGAAATTGTTCAAATTAGGATGCCTAAAAAAATGTGCTTTTGCTAAGTTTTGATTTTCAGGGATTCAAAAATGTGTGTTTTAAGCTTTTTGCAAGATTCAAACATTGTTCTAGGATGAGGGTTAGAAAGTAGGGAAATGTGCTTGAATTTTTATCACCTCGGCAAAATCTGGAATTATGACTTGAATTTCCTACTTGCGTCGGGAAATTTCAGTTAATTGGAAAAATTCTTTCTAAAAAAACCCCCCAAAAAACTATGGGCTCCTTGAAAATTCAAGGAGTGAGTCCTGGACATCCTGCGTATATACAGTCGATTCCGCTTTATCTGGACACCGGTTAATCTGGGCAGCCATTTATTAGGGCCAAATTGTCAAGAACA